>BLKR01009468.1:0-116034 GCA_011170035.1 Teleogryllus occipitalis | reverse complement strand
ACATAAACAGAAAATAGTTCTTACAAGATGTTTATATCTGCAAGAGCACCATCGCTAGTAAGCATTTCCTGGTTATTCTATTTTTCCTTTCTGTGGTGTTTCTCCTCATTTTCCTCACGAGTTACACTAGGGTCTTCATTTTGTTAATGGTCTATTTTAATTTTTATTTTCATGTATGTGTGTGTGTGTGTGTGTGTGTGTGTGTGTGTGTGTGTGCATATGTGTGCGCATTTGTGCATATGTGTGGGCATTTGTGCATATGTGTGTGTGTGTGTGTGTGCATATGTGTGCGCATTTGTGCATATGTGTGCGCATTTGTGCATATGTGTGCGCATTTGTGCATATGTGTGCGCATTTGTGCATATGTGTGTGCATTTGTGCATATGTGTGCGCATTTGTGTATATGTGTGTGCATGTGTGCATGCATGTTAAGGTGTCTCCACATATTCATTATTCAGTGAGTAGTGAATGACTGCTCAGCAAATCTCGAATAGTGTGGATACATCACTTGCTATTTGCTGATCAAAAGGTATTTGGTGCTTGCCCTACCCACCACATACCAGTTTTTGAACACATCAAAGGAAGCAAGCAATTGTTGAGCATATTGTTTTCTTGGGACTGGGTTAGCAGTAGATTGCTACTCAGCAAATGCCAAATGTGTGGAGCTGCCTTTAACTCTTGCATTTTCCCTTCATATTTTTCCTTTTTTCTCAGTATTTTATGGTAAACATCCAATTTCTTCTTTTCTCTTTATATTTTACTTTCATATTGATCTCAGTTAAGGGCAATTCTTTGTTTCATTATATTATTTTCTGTAGGAAATACATTTTTTCTTTTTATAAATATTAAGTAGGCAGAGGATCGTTGCGTACTACAAGATTATAAGAAAACCATGCAAGGAGAAGCTAGCTTTTTCTTTGCATTGCACACAAGTAAAATGGTGCCTTACCTCTAAAAAATATTTTATTGTATCAGAAAATAATTTGAAATAAAAATATTGTAGAGAATATATATGGTACTTTTTTAATGTATGGTTTGTATAGTCCATTCTTCGTGCTATGTTTTGCGAAAGTAATTCCTTAAACTCACCAGTTCTTTTCGTGTTCACAATTCCATTCACTCATTTTTTATCATGGCATTAGAGTTTACAAAGCAGATCCAAATTTTATAATGCAGGGCAATTTTTTCATAATTATTACTCTTCAACATGAAGTGAGAAACACTGCTCTTATGCATTCTTGAGAGACTTCAAATGAACAGAAGTTACTTCAAGAAACTATGTTGAGACTGAATATATGTAGTATATGTTTTATATTCTTTTGATGTTGTTATGTCTTGCAGAAGAAATATATGTTTTTGTATTTTACATACTTGCATGAATCATAACTTTCCATTTTTTTCTGTAGCTGTTATTCCTAAAGGGTCAAACCATTTACAATTGATTTTACACTGGTAGGTTTTTGTGTGCTTGCTGTTTAATGTTATTTCTTCTGTTTTTACACATTAATTAATAATTTTTTTGTTCTCATTGTGATGGAAATAAAATACAATTGCTTCTTTAATAATAAGAGTAATCTTATTTGACTGATATATGTATAGTGAGAGTAATTTTATTTTTATATGAAATTGTGTTCATATACAATTATCTAAAATTTCATTATTAGAAGTCAATTTGAATTGAGCAAATTAATTTTTTATAATTCTTTGTGTGTGACAATAATTCATGAGAACTGCCAGTGTAAGTTACATTAGTTACGTAACTGTCTAAAATCAATTGTGTAGAATGTTTTTGAAAGTCATGCATCACCTGTGAGTTTTTAAATTTTAGTTCTGATAATCTTACAGGAAAGTTGTAAAATTAATAAATTTTGTATTCTAAATTTGTTTAGTCAATTCTAAAATGAAGATGTCAGAATCTGTAGCTTACACTATGTCTGGTTACAGTGCTTGAATTATAAATCTTCATTCATAAACACGCAAATGTTTTATCAAGATGTATTTGATAGGGACCTGTGTTCCTCAATGTATTTGCACATTTCTTTCTTTATTATTTATTTATTTTTTACTGTTTTTATATTTTATGTATACATATATTTGTGTGTGGATATGTTAAGATGTGTGTATGAAAATCAATCTAATGGGAATGGAACTTCTTAGTCATGTGCCTCTCCCATCCACTGCAATACATGCTAAGCATGCCTGCTTTGTGATTGTTTTGATCCAGTAAAGTGTGTTTGACCAAATGTGTTTGTGTCTTTGTTGTGATTATTCCTTTCCCAATATCCTAGATATGTTTCATTTTTGTACCAAAATGGTTTGCAATCAAATATTTTCAGAAATTATCTTGAATTGATACATGAACACAGGTGACATGAGAATCAAAATATGAATTCACAAATTAATGCTCTGTTTTAATATTGGCTTTATTTTTATGTATTATGACCATTGATAATTGATATCTACGATTATAAAAATTAGAGATCAGTACCATTGACACTGAAATATAACCAGTGATTACTTCCACAATATGCTGTTTTACTTTACATACAATACTCATTTATATTTATGTCAAAAATTGAGAACAATGATTTAATTTCTTTTAATTTAGGCCTTTGTTCATACAGTGATGGAGACATACTCTTTTTAGAAGTTTCAATTCCTTTGAAGATACACACACTCAATGAGGTCATCCATAAATTACATAATGCTTAAAAGGAGGAAGGGAGTTTGAGGCAGTATTAGACTGTTATATAGAGATTGGGTATTAGTTTATTGTTATGCCATTTTTTTCAGTACTTACAAAATTAATTCTTTTTATCCATTCTTCTATTAAGAGGACAAACATTTAAATATTAAGAAAGTAAGTTTTAAAAAATATATAAGTAAATTAAATTGGTGTGATATATAAATTGTATGTTATTTAATTAGTTATACAACTTATTTTTACTTCTAAAAAAATAGCCACCACTTTAGGGAGTTCAAGCTTGCATTAGAGTTGTTTTAGAAGAAGGAAATATGTGTAATCACCCAAATTTGTGCTATGTAAGTTATGGCTAACTCCTACACACTATTTTCATTGCCTAAGCTGTAATTATACTCTTTTCTCATTGTGTCATTGAAAAGTAATGATCATTGAGTGTGATTTTTGGGACAAGTGTGTGAGGCAGTCACCCTGGATGCCATACATTTTACAAAAAGTTATACACACGTCAAGTTTTAGAATTAGAATGTTCTTTATTTAATTGTGAACAACATTATGAATGAAACTGCAAAATTATTGTAATATTAAAAAAGTTTCCTTAAATTCATTCCTAATTTTATTTTACCAGCCTAGTTCATGTGAAAATGACACATTTGACATGTTCTTATGCAGTTTCAAAATGCATTGAATGTCACCTTGACAGAAGGAACATAGAAAAAGAAACAGTGATTGATAGATGGAGAATATGTATCAAGATTTACTGATGGCAGGGTCTGTTTTAAAAGTGGTAATTTCACTTATAAAAGTCATATCTACTTTACATAGGACCAGTTCTGATTGTGAAAGGCTGTATTGGCAGAGGGAGAAATCTTAAATGTTGGTGTCAATACTAGAGCGTGCTGAATTCAACATATACGCGATCTGTTGAAGTCAACACCTGCTCAAAATAAATAAATAAATACACAAACAAATGATAGTTATTTATGTATCAAGGACATTATAAGGGTTCTAATGATCAAGCGTCGACAAAAAGCCTGAGGGATTTTTGTCGCCCGAGATCAAGCAATAACGTATAACAAGCAATAATGCATCAATAAAAAATAAAGAAATTAACACGCTTGAAGTGAAGAATTTGGGCTGGCAGTTAAGAATGATCTTAATATTTTGAAAAAGCAAAATTCATCCCAGAAATATGAATGGTGAGTGTTTTTTTAAAATTTATTCTGACAGGCATATTACAATACATATGAATTTACGTGTATTTTCAAATCATTTGCGTGCCCTTTTCTAATTTTGTCAATATAATGTCATCTCGTTTGGAAGGACTTTTTCCAAAAAAAAAAAATACAAAATAATACTAAATATTCGTCAACTTAAAGTAATATCTAAACCCGAATATTCAGAAAAGGAAATAAATAAAAATAAAATAAAATATTCAGAATACACATTGTCTTTCATTTCTCTTGATGAAAATGATGTTAAAAATGCTAAAGGTAAATTATTTTGACATTTGTTTTGATCTACGGGAATGGCCGGGAAAAAAATCGTATTCAGTTGTCATTTTCGTAGTTTAACTTTCGACTCATAGATCGCACCTTTACGACACTGTTGCAAGATGGCGTGTTGAACTCGTTGCCCACCCGACAGACGACAGTTGAGGCGAGGTGTGGGAAGTGTCCTGTGTGTCCTGTGGAAATGGGTCACACCCTACTTGTATTTTGATAGTGTAGCTTATTTTTTGCAATTAAATTGTAATCATACTGGTTGTCAAGTTATGGACCTTGCGTGAATATTTCTAAGAAGTTTTTGTGTAAGTATAACCAAAGTTAACATTTGTTGTAGTGTGGCATGTAACCCCCTCAATCTTGTTCTTATAGATTGTCGTATTGTAGAGTTGTCTGAGTATTATAAGGCAAGGAGTATTTACCATCTCAGCATTCAGTCATTTTAGATTTTGCAAAACATTATTAGTGTAAACGACAAACATGTGTAGTATTTCTTGTCAAGTTGCTTGGGCACTACAATGTCAGATTACGATAGATGCTGTTATGTTTTTAACCGGAATTGTGCCGCTAGATCTTTTTAATACCCGAATGTAATGTTCACGATTACGATTGCTTTTGTAGAGTGTCTTATTGTGCCTTTCATCATATTTTGGGAATACCGTGCTTTTTCATTTAATATGTAATGCAACACTTCGTTGCTGGATAAATTGCAAGTTATACTATGTAGCAACTACCAAAGTAATTAGCTCTCTATGCATGTTGGATGTACCCTCTTTTAATGTTTGGCCTTATTATGCACGATTTATTCAATGATGACCATTGCAAGAGTGATTTTTCCCATGGTTTGACAAATGGTGTAAATTGCTGTAGTAACGTAATGTTAAACGCGAATACTTTGCTTTTGTGATAAAAGGACCCCTTTTTGTTTTTAAATGTTTTTATTCAATATGCTGGTTGACATGTCTCTATTCTCCAGCAATTGAAATATATTCATTTCATTAAATATAATTTGATTTAGATCAATGGAATGCGAAGAATCTCTTCTTTCCATTAAAGTAGTACAGAATGAAGAGGTAGTGTTTGCAATACATGAATCTGTTAATACGAGTTCGAATTAATCTGTTAAAACGAATAATAGCTGCTCATTTAATTGAAGCAAAAGGAAGCTTGGATATGTTAAAATTACAAAACATTTTGAAGAAAATTTTCAATTTATATCTTCACAAGAAGATTAAAATTTTAGTGTTGCCTAAAATTTAGTTGTGCACGTTTTGTACTGTTGTCTACAAATTCATTAATACAAATAATTTAACGTGTTTAAAAACTGATTTTTGTTTATTCAAAAGGTTTCATTTCATCAGTTTCTGAGAGTTCTCGTTTTGTTGATTTGTATAGTCTACATAGAAGGCATGTGATGAGAATTTGTTCAGCATTTACCGATCCTTTCTTCGAAAACAAGAATATGCGTTAAAATGAGGGGGGGATTCAATTTGTAGGATGAGAATATTTTCAAAAAAACTTAATTTTAGACATTTATCGTGATTTTAATTGAAAAGGCATCATTCGCTTATTTTTAAATCATCTTATGCTGTAAATCGTTAGCTTTGTTAAAAAAAAATATCCATATCCGAAGTATGCAATTCGTTTCGTTATTAGACTCGTTGTATTGCAGATGCAATAGCTTTATTTCTTTTGTGAGTTGTAAGATGTTTGCGATTGTTCGAATCTGTTTTGCGTTAAGATATTTTCCTCTTATTTGTTGGAGTCACGGGGGGTCGCCGGAAATATGATCGGTTAACGTTAAAGCGAACACCGGATCGGAGTTATTTCCATGTTTCCATGAGTCATTGCCTGGTTTCTGGAATTCCCGGTGCGTGGCTGCGAAAGTGAGTTGCCCATGTGCTTGATTAATGTGTTGATATAGATCCTGTGCTCAGTTTTTTTTTAAGCGACGTGATTTTTTATTCCCGTTAGTCGTATTTTGGGTAATGCCAGTCACTCGAAATTCCTTTAGCTTTGTGTGTACTGGCCCCTTCTCCGGCATAGGCAGAAGAATAGCGAGAGAAATGTCTTTAGGATATTGCATCGGGAAAATGTGAAATGACGAGAAGCTGACACAGTCTCAGAGAAAGTCTCGAGGGGATGGGGGTGGTCTTATAAGGAGCTTTAAAAGTAGCTCAATGGAACGGTCCAGAGTCTTCATTGATTCTGATTACTGCTCGTTAAAGGAGAACACACGGGTAGAATACATTGAGCTGCTGTGCAGTACCTTTCTGACCAATGCTACGTGTTAGAGGTCGAGTAGATTTTACTTTAGACCAATGATCAATGTTTTTTCTTCTTCTTCTTCCGAAAAGTGACTTATTTCACAGAAATGACCAGCATGTGTGCACTAGATTATTTGTTATGTGATTTAAAACTGTATATCGGGTCCCCCTAAGACAAACATTAATGAAGACACAGTTACATGGAAATTAAAATGTAGTTATGTCATGCTATTGGCAATTGTAACTGGGATTTTCCGTTCTCCTTGTCCAACTATGTAGTCCAATGTATGCTGTTAAGCAAATTAAATACTACAAAAAGACTTGTTTCTGCAAGGAAATATAATCGCAATGTAAGACCCCCCTCCCAAGTTTCTGAAACTTCATTTTCGTAATTCCGAGTCGAAAAGTATCATTTTCATGAAAATGTTTGGATTCTCCTTGGATCTTGTAAAACCAGAACACTTCATTTACATGTTGCCATAATTATGCTGGACAAAATTCAGTACTCACCAGCGTTTCAGAACTTAAAAAAAACTTTTCCTTGGCGGAAAATAAAGGCTCAAACGTAATTTTGATTGGTACCCCCCTTTAAAAATACCCATATAAAATGGAGCCTCGTTTATCCGAAATGAACACATTCTCAAGAAAATGTTTTGTTTATTTTATAATATTCAGTGTGCATACTGAGAAAATTATTGACATCTTGTTTGCAAAAAGGTGGTGCATTGCGAAATGAAGAGTGCCATTTTTTTAGACTCAAATTGTAACCATAAAGATTCAAATGTGGCTACTTATCTTGTAAAGTCGCCATATGTAGGCGAGCAACAACCATTCAATATTACTTCTACTAGATTTGAGTTCATGACAGCAGTAGATGTTTTTAATGAAACTCTGATTTTAACACATTGGTGAATAATATTCGTTAATGCTTTGTCGCCTGCGGATCCCGACCACTCAGAAGCTGACTCCAAGAGGAGCCTTCCACTACTAGTGTACATCAGTGCTAATGATAGTGTGAAAAATTTCGTGGTTGCATGTACAAGCTGGGAATTTAAGGGGCCAACGAAGGTAGAGTTTTTCAATTAAAAGCTGATGTTTCTGAACTTGATTCACTCGTAGCTTCTTTAGTAGGAGCCAAGTCGTTCTGGAGATATTGCCGTCAATTACTCTCGAGCATGTACACAATCACACCTGCGAAATTAGTCGAATTGCAGGTGGTTTTCAAACATCTGTCAAATTCACGATTGGCTCCTTTTGACGAAATGTTTTATAGATGCATTTACATTTTTTGTAAACTTCTCTACCATTGTGGCTGGTTTTAGAATAAAATATAGTTTTAGAAATGCTTTATGAATACAAACGGAAGTTTTATGTGGATACTGTAATTACTGTAATCTTGTGTGAGGGCTTTGGCTGTGCTACGTGATTTATTTGTCCGCTGGCGTCCGAAATTAATTGTTGACGAAGAGTGCGATCGGTATTTTCTTGTTTCAATAATTTCAACTATGTTAGATTGTAATGAGAACTTAAATTAACTGTACAAGAAATGAAGTAGGTGCAGCATAAAGCTGTTGACGTTACACCCATTTTGAGAGACCTGTTGAATAAGGTATGTAGTTTTTTTATGGCAAGGTAGAACTCAAGGTGTGACTCAATTAAATCGCCTCTTCTTGCTTGTAAAAGAGGAAAGCAGGATTACATTTCTACGCATTTACACGCTGACACAACGAGTTTGTTTCCATTGTTAAAAAACATCGCTTCTTTTATGCATGAAGAATTTGTCCCCGATTATTCTTCATTGTGCGATTGTCGCTTTCATACTATATCATAATGATTAGCAGCAGGTGTTAATGAAACGGGAAATGGACGGAGGGGGGGATGGCGCCGCGGAATGATGGACTTCAGTGCGTTCGCGACTTCGTGCATTTAGCGACGACTTGCCATGGACAATGTCGTGCAACATGCAGACTCCGATATTATCGGCTTGGGAACTTGCTCGTGGACACCTGATAAAATAGCGGAAGTGAGATGACGATGGGGGCAGTAGCTGGAGGCACTCTTGGAGAGGAAATGAAAAAAGAGAGAAGAGGCTTTTTTTCGTTCGAGCTGTACCCTCGCTCACAGTTGTAAAATATGACAGAGCAAGGCAGACAAATACTACTAACTCGCAATGACAAGAAAGGTAATGTTGATGTTCGAAGGGTGAGTTAGAAAAGATCCGAGTTATAGGCAACAGGCCTAGACGTTAACTGGATTTGTCGACGATAAGGTGGTGAGCGAGAAGGCGACTTGAAGTTGGTGGTGCCATGTCTCATGATTCGAGGCTTTAGTTGATCGAAGGTTCTTGACCAGGACCTGTGCGAGTTTGAAGGGGGTGGGGGTCGGTGTTCCAACTCCAGCTACGTCGCTCAGTCATCTCTTCAGCGGTTAAGTTCCCACGGCGATTACATCAGAGTCAACGTCCTCCCTGAACAACGAGAGCGATCCTTCATAATTGACGAAACACATGATAGGGGAAGCGAGCAAGTAAAATTCATCATTACAATGTGATAAGAAATGACTAGAACATTATTTCGTGCATTGTTTGTACTACGCCCAACGTGCCCGCGGAAGCTACGCACTGTAAGCGCGCGAGTAAGCTACTTTCCGAGAATTACGTCACCGTGCGGATGTTGGAGATCGCTTTTCGGCCAGCGCGACGGCGTGGGACGAACGCACAATTGCCGGCCAGAACGCAGGGGAACCAGCTGCATGCAAAACGGCGGCGAGGAAGGGGTCGATGGCGGAGCGGCGTCGCTAGGTGTTCTCCCGCCTCCGCTGCGCTCGCGTTTTGCCCGGGCCCCTGGCAGCGTTGGTTCTTTTAATGCAGTTCGTCGGTAACAAACGTGATATGATTATCGTACCGGACTGTTATACTAAAGTTGCAGATGTGTGAAATGTAACTTAACTTCAAGCGAAGTTGGCTAAAATCTGCCCAGACCTCCCCCCTCAAAACAGTCTTTTTTAAACTTCCCCTTACACACACGCGCGCATACTTACACGCACTACTTTATCGCTGGTGTCGAGAACTTAGAGCTTATCCCGGCTGGGACGGTGCTCCGCTGGATGACAGACCTGGAGGAGGAAACACCTCAAAAGCCGACGTGTAGGTCGGCACCGAATATGACCATCTAGCTGTGGAAGTACACCGCCACCTTTCGGGATAAAATATTCACTACTTTAACGGGACTAATCATCACAGCAGTTGACGTGCCCGGAAAAATCACACAAACACAAAGACCACAGAAAATACAGTAAGTGAAAACTTATTTTGCAACTTGGCTACATGTTACACATTCGTTACTTTTTAATCCCAACTTAACATTAATGAAAATGTGAATTACGTAATGTAAAGATTGAGTTTGAAATCGTAAAATGGGAAGGGGGGAGAGTAAGTAATTTTTGGAGTGACACCGTGTACTTGTGGGATTATTTCAATTTTATTTACCATTCGCAATTAGATGGCATTTCGGCGATTGCCATGTGTTCCTACGTCACACAGTCATACTGTGATAACACAACCTTGTTTACGGCTGAGTTCGAAGCCAATATACCGCTAGCGGTAAACGGCTTAGGCTTTTAAAACGCAGAAAATGTATTGCTAACGGAGTGCAGAAATATGAAACTTGGTTTTCCCAAATAATTAAGAACTGATGACTCATTTAAATGATCGTACCGATAGTGATATTTTTACTTCTATACTATACAGGATTCGAACCCAGAACTCGAGCGTGGAACGGATGCCGTTTGCTTGAAGCGTAAATGAGAAGAAAGCGATCAAACGTTGCATGGTTAATTGCTTTGGTTGTTCACTCCGTCTCACATTGGGCTTTCTCACACAAAATGCCGTTCATGTTCTCTTGAAAGGCCGTTTGTAATCCGTTGAGCTGAATTATGTAGAGTGATTGTGTGGAAAAAAAAATTGCATGGTACACGCTATGATTAATTAGGTGTTTTTATAATCGTTAATTCACGTTTCCGTTTGCAGATGTGCTCGCTTAAGGTTGTCGTTCAAATATACACAGAATCATACCTCAATTACCTTTCTCGAAATAGAGGATGACGAGACAATCATATGTGTAAAAGACGTCAAAGAACTAAAAGATTTGTTAGTGCGACCACCACAGTGTGAATTAGGGATGTTTGTGGGATAGAAAAGGGGAGGTTCTCTCGGGTTCAGTGATTTGTATTGTTGAAATTTAATCAAAAACTTTATTACATCAACGATCTCTTTGCCTTCTCCTCCCGTTTGAGATAATGAAATCTGCCATGAAGCAGAAAACTGTTGAGATTTTTGTTCAATGAAGTCATACATGCACTCGAGAAGAAACATTACGAATAGGTCCTTCTGAATAAACCCCTATGTAAGAAACTCTACTTGCAAACGCTTTTGTAGTTGATAGTTTCTTCTCACGTCTAACTACGTTACCACGAGAGGTATTTGTTTAAGAAATATTAAATAAAAGGTGAAGTGTCGTAGCGACAGGATTATTCGTGGGCAGCGATCTATCGATGATCGAAAGGTTCCAATCTGCTTAATAGACTTGCACTGTTGGTTATATCCCAGTCTGATGATAGATTAGTAGAGCAATTAAAATCCTTCGCACGGTTGTGTTTGGAAGTAAAGTAAAACCGGCAGTCTCTTGCATACGTACATCAAAACTACTTTTCGAACGACTATGCCTGTTTTTGGGGGGCTAATTTCAGTATCAAGTTTTGTCGTTAGTTACAAAACAAAAGGTATCATTGTGAGACGAAATGTGTTTTCGTTTGAAGTGCAGGTATCTGGGAGTGAATTGCAATTTTGGAAGTTAATTTGCCACCGAAGACTTTTATATTGTTAAGTTTTAGATGCGTTACGTTGTAAAATGGTTTAACTAACGAAATGATAATGACAAATCTCAACGAAATGATGCAGTGGATTCCGAATACCTGCTTTCATCTTGTCCATTGTGTCGCTGCGGGAGGCTTAATGAAGGAATCTGTGAAACATTCCTCAAACTTTCTTCCAACATCGTAACCTCACGATGCATCCTTTCGTTCAGTCTTACGCATAGGATACACGTGCAATAGCTCACGTAGTGCATGTACTTGGGGCATTCGTTATTCTTGGAACAAGAACGCGTGCAATAGCTCACGGCTTCCCCTCAAGAGCCTGGCGTCTCTTGCGTTTTGACCGTACGATTTCTTCAAAGAGAGAATGTGCGCACTCGTCAAAGCAAAGAAGTGCATTTCTCTCTGATCTAGTGCTTTTAAGATCTGCGTTTGGGAATTCGTTTAAAGTCTACTGGGAAGTGATGGTACATTTTTACTTTGTCCCTATCACAAAAAAGGAACTCGCGAATTGAAGACTATTATAAAAAAAGGTTATGCATTCCGAATAGGAAGTAGTAATGAATTATGTTGATGATTACATACAAAATTTAGGAAGCATATTACTTCCATTACAAATCAAGATCAAATAAAACTATACTTTTTCTGAACAAAAAATGCTTCCTGTAGAGTTGGCTTAAGTTATCGCAACTTATATGTAGTCCTCTTTGAGGTTTGATAATTTCGCCCTTACTCTTTTCTAATAAATGAAGTAGGATAGGATAAGGTGAATCATGTGTTGATGGACTATCGTACTAATTTCATCGCTCTTTTTATCCGTAATCAATATTGGTTTGATAAGAGAGCGTATGGTCATAAAAGCTTTTCATCACAATATCTGAATCACTTGCAAGCTTAGAGGTCGTTGATCTTTGATAAGAGGAAAACATGTATGTGTGTACATCGCGTGAATTACTATTTTAAGTATAATACGCAAGAGCACCTCCACGTTCAGGATGCATGTGTATAACTCATTGACCGTGTACATTTTTGCATCAATTTCTGTAGGTGTTTTCTCTGGTTTTGATCAATGACATCTTGATTCTAATTTATGATCCGTCTTTGTTTATAATTGGATTCGGTAGACATAGTATAGCTCATACTTTTGATATTAACATGTAAATACATTTTATAATTGTATTACTGACAATTTATTAACGATATTGATTTGATTGTCCAAATCTTGTATTTGAAATATCGTAATACCTCTCATTCGTCAGAATTCATGTGCAATACAATGCATACACTGATATTTTCCCGTCAGAAGTGCGAACAGTGAAACAGGAGGCAACCCTGGGAACTTTGCAGTGGTGAAGTTTGTAATTCGGAGCAATGACGCCTCAGTCCGTTGTGGACGATTTACTAGAGTTCGGCCAAGAAAAGAATTAATTGTCAATTATACGTTATATTTTTGTTTTTCATGGCCTCGGTTACATTGCAATATCAGGGGTTCCGGTGTTTAGGTAAGTCATCTTACGGTTCTGTAAGAGAATACGCACCAGGTTCAGCGTGATGTATATTCTAGCCTGTGATAAAAGGACCGTCATGACACAGCGCGTCTCATAACCTCCATTGGGCGTTGAGCGCTTAGGAGTAATCCTCCGGTACTTATATGTAATCAATATATGTAATCAAATAGTGGAGAACCGAAGAAGACCGAAACGTGAAAAGAAAAAGAAATGTATTTGACCTAAACTCATGTAACCTTAAATTATAAAGTAATTGCCGTTAAGAAAACGGTTACTAAATTAATTAGGTGAATGATTGTTCTTTTGTCTGGGCTCCTGAAATTTCATCCGTCAACCGGACCCGAACGGAGGCATTCCTGCTGGGAATTCCAAACAAAAATAAGCGTTTTTTTCTGTTAGAGCCAACTTGCCCGGCGAATAGCGTCCAGCCGCGGGGAGCGGGCAGGCGCGTGGCGCGAAGGCGTGCGTGGTGCAGCGCGACACGCGCGTGTCTCTTGCGGGCGGGAGGGCGTGCGTGCGCTCTGCGCGCGCCTAAACAAACCGAAGTAGAGCAGCGCGCGAGCCTAATTAGGGCACCCTCCCGGGGACCACAACGGCGTCCCGCGCGCGCCGCGCCTCCTCGCCTCGCCGTCGCCCACCCACCACCCATCGGCGAAGAGGCGAGCGGAGCGCTGTGGGGTGGGGCGAGCGGGGCGCTACCGCGCGTGGCCTTAGCGCCGCCGCCGTCGCCTCGCCGCACCGCTCGCTGGCCACCTGGTCCCGCGTGCCGCCGCCGCCGCCGTTGTCGTCGTCGACGACGCCGCGATGCGGAGGAGGCACGCCGCGTCGCAGCCGGCGTCTTGGACTTTTCTGGACGCCTCGCCCGCGCGCTCGCCCGGCTGCGCGACTCTGGGTGTCCTCCCGACCGCCGGCGGTGGCCCCAAACTCCAGTCATTTTCTTGTATGTAATTTTATTTACGTAGTCACTAGCCCCTGTCCAGGTCCAGTGTAAGCCTACTGAATGGTTTCGCGTCGAGTGTTTTAAGTGTGCATCAAGGACGAGGAAGGAAGGATAGTGCATAGTCCGTGACCCGTTTTTAGTCTCTCCACAAACAATGCAGTCATATTTGAGAAATTTGAAAATGTCCTAGGGTCCTCACGTAAAGGATAGTGCCCCCCCCTCCCTCCCCCAACATAAGAAATTTCAAACGCATGATTTTCGGGGAAGTCTATGAAACGTTAGCCCCATACAGTTTATGGTCCGACGCGACAAAAATGGACTAACTGACCTGAAACTCCTCGAATTGTTGAGGACGTGGCCAAAACGTTCGCGAAATTATCACTAGGCCGTCCCTGCAGAACAGCTGAAGTAGTGGCGAGACGAACCGTTGTGGACACTTTACACTATTGGGAAAAAGCCCAGTTCGTATGTTTGGTGTCCGAACTACCTCTCCCGTTCTAAAACTAAATCGCTGTCTCCGATGTTTAACGTTAGGAATCCTGTACTCTCAGCCTGTTTTGGGCAGCAGTGGATCGCTGTCCCTTCGATTTTCATCTTGAGTAATTTTTATAATTCCAAGAACATGATTCGACAGAAAAAATTTATTTAACGCGCGTCACGGTAGCAGAAGTTGTTGTTCTATGCCAACGATTTTCAAACCTTCTTGATTTGAGAAAATGTTTATGCTTGCCAAACCCTGATTCTATGCTCGGATTTTATTAACCAATAAAATATCATAAAGGAAAAATGTCTCTGAGCGGTAGCCAAGAGCACATGGTGTACACGCGAGGAGTGTGGGTGTTTGAAGAATCTAAAGCTCTCTCAGCTTTTGCATTTAATATTTGAGGGAACAATTGCATGATGCATTTCCCCGTTTGAGAAATCCGCATAATCAGACGATCCAAGAACTTGGATCCTGGTATCGTTATTTTAAGAGTGTGAACGATTCTAAAAATAATGCTGAAATCATCGCATGTTGTTTTTCTGCGCAAGACTAAAATTGGTCGATAGTGGATTTGGAATACCCTGTTCTAATCCACGCATGTCAGCGGTTGGCGAGTGTAATTGCTCGAGGTCATTTTGAAAAGGTAGGACACTTCATCCTCAAGAACTGTGATTAGAGCATCGCGGGAAACGCATCAATTGTCTACATATTCTCGTAAAGGATGAACGTAGATTTTGTCACAGTTTGTTCACTTATCGTCGGAAATTTTGCACAAACGTATTTTAACCACATTTGAAGCGTAAGGCTTGTTTCATGAGCACAAAAAATTGCATAGGTTTTTGATATAAGCTTCCATTCACATTTACAGTACATTGAAGAGTTTTGCGTTCGTTGCAATAGTTCTTTGATGAGTGACGTATTCATTATTGAGCGTAGGCAACGAAGGCGACTTACGTGTTTGACTATGATTTACGTGGTTATGATTTTTCGCAGGTGACGGTAGTAGTATTTTGCCGACGCTAAATGAATGATAGGGAGGGTAAACATTATGTAAAAAGATCATTTTGGAATGTGATACCTCGTACTATAAGAATCCCAAGCACGTCGTGAAAATATCCCTTATAGGAACCCTTAAATAATATAAATTAATAATAACTATTAATGTAATAAATGATTAATAATAAATTATAACAATTAAATTATATAAATTTATCCCCTAAATTTATTTACTAAAAACCAGGGTTACGCGCCGGCACTTCACGTGCAGCGAAATATGGAAGTAGACTTGCGCTTTCCTCGGACGGCAAAGGAACACTACGGAAGTACACGAAACGGGATTTGACTATCGCCCCCCTTCCGTTCATTGACTCCTGCGAGCTTTGATTTATGCGGCGTCTGCCACGTGCAGTAAAACAGCGCAGGAATCCCTCTCTAGCAATCTTATCGGCCCATATTCAGCGGTCGTAGATGAGCGGGAGCATTGTGATGGGGGCTATTGACGTCGCTTTACGATTCTCGCTGTTCGCTTCGCGTGCGACGCCTCTCTGCAGCTCTTCCATCGACGGGCTCGGGTTTATGTGCGGGCGCAGTGAGCAGTGGTTCAGGGCGTCACATTTCAGGACGAAGAGGGTGTTAAATGAAGTGGGGTTAAAAGGTGTATGGTGTATGATGGAATTGCGCTTATGCGCCTGTTCTTTAATATTGTGGCGATATATGGTCTGACCTCTCACTTCCCATCTGGGTACCGCCATTCAAATCGCGATCAATCCAAGTGGAATTTGTGATGGACAAAGCGCGTTGGCGGCGCTTTTCTTCCGGGGGACACCCATAAGCCCTAAATGGAAATTATTATATATCACGCAACATAAAAAAAGATACGCCTAGTCACTAATGACATGACAAAACTAAAATTTTGAGTTATCATTCATGTCCTGAGCGTTGTAATTCTATTTTGGAGGAATCGGGCATGTGGGTCGATGTTGACCATTACAGTGGCTGCGAGCACAACGTTTACCGGGCCCAGAGGACTTGGGAGTCTGAATCCAGGCTAGCCCCTGGAGCCGTAAAGCGAAAGATCGAAGCTGCCGCGTGTGCGAACGCCTGAGGAGAGGGGAGGGGGATTGAGTTCCCCGCTTGCCCGGCGGGCTGGGATATTGAACGTTGTAAACATCGCGCGCGACCGAATAGGCCTGGATTTTAGACTGCTAAGTGCATTGGCCCCGTAGCAAATCTTCACGCCTTGCACCGTCATCCCGAACACAGGGCCTTGAGATGGACTTGGTTCAACGTCCCCTGGCCCTGTTCGCGACTCCTACTCTCTGCGTAATGTGGCCAATCGTACAGCGGTTGATCCATTGTCCAAATTAAATTCTTCGTAAGTTCTCTTACGTGATATGGAGTGGCCGAAGCGTGTAGACTTCTTTAAAAACGAACGAAGCAGTTGCAATTTTTCAATATTTTGTGGTTCCAAGCGCGTTTAACTTTTGACATTTGAAATAGACGCAGCGTCTCTAGAATGGGAAGAGTTTGTGCTTCCACTATTAAGGACACGTGCTTGGCCTTTGTCTTCTATTAAACACAAAGTTGATGTATACTATCATTCTTTTAACGCCTTTTCCAGCACACTGGGCGCGCAAGAGGAGAAATGCAAACTCTGCTGAGTATTCTGGTTGGAGTATGCTGGTGTAGAATGAAATAAATTAACTATGGTATACTTGTGCACAGAGGTTATTAGAGCCAAAATTCGTCGAAACCCATTTCTCCTGGAAATCTTCCTCCTGCAAGCCCAATGGGCCCCTAAGTGAAAACCTGTGCACGGGGCACACGGGGCCCCGTCGCCCGGGAGCTGGTGCGTGGTCCGCCGTCCGATTGGAGGCGCCAAGGCCAGCCGACGACCGCGCCCCTTTTCCCCACGGCGCTGCCGGGAGCGGAGATGTTTATTTAGTTCGTGTCTCTCCAGCTGCGATGGTTTCCTTATTTTAGAGATGGTTAGTGAAAAGAGTAAATGATGAAACAATGTAGAATACTAGTGCCAGGTGAAACTTGAAAACTCCATGGAAACCTGCGCGTTAGGTTCGTTCAGCACGTGATGCTCGTGGTACGAGGGATCCTTTATCTCCGGTCACTGGACCGGCTGCGTGGCCCAGGGCCTTGGCGCTTCGTGCAGGTGCGCCGAGCCGAAAGGCTGCTGGTTCTGATCCCGCGTAGGGCATGGGCATTTTCGCTCTATGTTTGTAACGTGGTTCGCTTCTCATGTAAACTTACGTGTCTCACCTGAACCATCAATCCAATCTCGATTATCTCCCATCATTTGGTCGCGATAACCCCTACCATCATACATAAAGCGGAAAATAACGACGAATTATCAGTGTGCTCACCTGCCTGGGAAAGGAAGGTAAATGCGTAGGTCGCCTTCCTCTCCCTCCCTCTCTTCATCTACACTAATAATAATAATAATAATAATAATAATAATAATAATAATAATAATAATAATAATAATAATGATGATAATGATGATCATCGGGATGAGGATGAAATCTAGCCCTGCGGGCCCTACAGTGCAGATTGTGCCTGCGTCAAATAGCATGCGGAGCCCTCGTCGCGCCACGCCTGCGCCGGCCCAGCGCATTGCTGGGGCCCGTTGGCGCGCATGGCGTCCCACGGGCGGGGCGGGCGTGGGAGGGCCCTTAACTGTTGCTAATGGGCGTCCATGGCTGCAGGCCGCGTGGGACGCTCATGCTCACGCGCACGCGCGGCGCCTACGGAGATGACGGAGTTGGGCTGAGGACGGCGAATGCTGCGATACGCGGGCATTTTTACGTCGACTTGCAATGTGCACAGCTTCCGTGGCCAGTCGTGCAAATGATCTCGGCTGTCCAGGTGATGCGGTTATCCAGTCGGGAGCTTTCTTATGACTCTAATTGTAGGTATTGAAGCTCCCGATTGGATAACCGCGCACTGAGAGAGAATGCTCAGGGCATCAACTGATGTCACTGCAGTGCCTCTGACTGGGAGGTCGTAGGATTCGCTGTCTGAAGAAGAATTCTAGCGGCCGGCTGCTCTGATCGGTTGTTTTCCATGGTTTCTCCGATCAGCTCTCGGATGCCGGAGCAGTATCCTAACAAACGGGTCACGGACCGCGCGCGAACTTTCCTTCCTTTTCCTTGTCCTATCCTTACCCTTACATACACATGCACACTTACTATATGGACTGCACTACCATAGATACCACACGGTCGGGGGCTTATGGCTTGTCACGGCTGAGGCGGTGCCCCGCTGGTGGGAGATACCTTATTGGGAAAACTCCGCCAGCCAATGGGAAGGTCGGCGCCGAATCTCACCACCTACCGGGGGAAGATCACCCCCCCCCCACACACCTACAAAGGGAAAACATGCACTAGAATTATGGAACTAATGACCTAGCCGTTCTCGCGTACGGAATCAGTAATCTATCAATACATAACCGCGTCATAGCTGATGATCTATCACAAGTCACTATTTAAATCGGTCATTAGTGAGAAAAACCCGTGTGGAAATGGAGCTTGTTCTCGCGTGGTGCAGGAAGAGCTTCTGCTGACATTCTGTTCTCTCTTCAACCGACCGGCTGTCGAGTGGACGAGAGCGATTGGGCCCCCTCCACGTGTAACATAATCGCGGTCGGAAGAGCATCAATGTTACTTGTTCCGGACAGCACGTTGGAACGTTGAAGGGGAAAGTTCCCGGGGTTACCTGTGTAGGTGTATCAGCCTTCAATCGAACTTTAAGCGCACTTAAATCAACTTTTCGGTGCGAAGGGTCGAGGGCTCTAACCCCACCCATTGTGAACGTGGACGTTTGCCTCCTATTTTTCATGGATATGTTGTCACGAAAGATCTCGCGGTGGGTTGACGCCACATCTTAGAGTGAACATGTGTACGTAATACAAAGTACATTGGCAGAAAACGGTGCATTTACTTGTTGCACAGACTAGCAGGTGCGCTGACGCGCAGGAAAGCTCAGTGTGGTCGATAAAGCTGGAAAAGAAAAAAACCCTTCCGACATTTCGTTCTGCGCAGCGTTAGGGCCTATCGCAGTTTCTTCCGGGGGCCTTGCGATAGGTAAAATGGAGCTGAAGGAGGCCGCCTCGATTAACGGGAGATGTAATATGTTGTGGCCGTAAAAAATGAATGGCTGTTTTCTTATCGTTACTTAATTAAGCGGAGCCAGAACGCGCAAGAAAGTATCGCACAAAGTGCCATGGTAGATGCTATTATTCATCAAAGTGTGCTATTAAGTTAAACATTGTACTCAACCGCATATTTTTAAGGAGTTTTTTGAATAGCCCTATTAATTTACAGGGAATAGCTTGTTTTATACCGCTCATGAAAAACATGTTCATCAGATTCTCGAGGATTTAATAGTTTGTAATGCTCTGACAGTTGGAGGTTACATCAGTCTTCATTTCAAAATCCAGCCCGATCAATCAACGTGAAATAACTGTGACTAAGCGTTAATTTGAAATCGAATCCTTATCAGTTCCTGTTAGTTCTATTCGATATTTAATTATTTTTCGTTTCTGTTTAGGAATCTGAGATTAAAAGCCCCGAAAAATATTTTGCGGCTCGCTCAAAGGAGATAGCGGAATAAAATAGACAAATCTGCCCCCAGGAGAAAAAATGTTGAAAATCGTAATTGAAGTGTAATAAAACACAAAAACAAACGCATATCTTATTCTGCTGCCTCCTTTTTGGACATATAAGCATTCGTCATTATTTGTGTGGAGAATGTAAAAGTTTTGAATTGTCAGATTTTCCATTATATTTCGGGTGTCATCTGCAGTTGTTCAAAGCGAACTGTCAAAGAAGTTGTCCAAGTGAATGGTCACGTTTTTTTTAGAACAAGGACAAAATTTGATTTGGATGTGCGCTAATTGCAATTAGCAGCTTCACGCCTGGGAGCGTCTATGTCTACTAGATGTGTAAATTCAAGCACTGAGTGGAGATAACTACAGTGTTTACTAGCGAACGGTGTAATGGTCGTAGGCCTTGTGCTCCTTCGCGCCTGCGGAAAGAGCAGTGTTTTAGAACAGACATTGGAAAAGTGTCCAACTTCGGGAGGCGTGGCAAATACACATGCGGATGGTAATGCAACTCGTTTATTGCGCAGACCCCGATTCACAGGAATAAGATCCCAGCGAGTGGGAGTGCCGATTTTGGACGTGTCCGTTGAAAGGGGATCGTAAATTTTGTTTCAAACTAACTTGGTGTATAGGGTAAGAAAGTAGTCTGTAGAGAAGAATCTATTGGTTGCCCAAAATATTGCAGTACCATTCGGTCCTTCGCTCATTTCAATCTGCTAGAGGTTTCGGTTGATACGTGACGTGCAAGGTAACTTGAGGACCGTTTCAATCGATCAATGGCGGCCAGCGCTCCAGTGCGTCTTGTGTGCACATACGGGGCCTCGTCTGTCCTGTGCACATAAGAGTGGTCGGTGATGTTGATACACGAGGGTCATAAGATCTTGTAACATGGCGGAGGTTGCGATGGAATGGGACATGAAGTTGGTCGCTTTCATACATGAAGAGCAATTGCAAACCACCTCGCCAAAGACCAATGTTTTGATTGCTCTACACACTAGTTGTTTTTGCCTACCTCAGTGGGCAGATTGAAAAAAATAGTGGTGATAACGATATTAATATAATAATAATAATAACAATAATAACAATAACAATGAAAACCAAAAATATTGGGGACCGTACCATCATCGATTGGGGGCGCCCACACACGCGTGCGTGCGCGCGCGCGCACACACACACACACACACACACACACACACATTCAATTTTACTTCCGATTTTATTCCCATTATACAAGGGAAAAGAGGTTCAACAGTTCACTATTTTAAAAGTATTTTCATGCAGTGTTGCGGGAGTTCGCGTCAGTTTTGGATTGAAATCCCAGCTCAGCTGAAATCCGAAATCAGTTCGCTGGGGCCCGTGAGCCCCCGAAATCCAGGCCCGTTGCCGTGGGCAGGCGCGCTGAGGGGCCCGCTCGTGTCGCTCGGAGAGTGTGAAAGCGAGAGTTGCCCGGCCGCTTGGCGGTGACGTCGCAGGTGGTAGTGGCGCGGAGTGGAGCGGAGCGGAGCGCTCCGTGCACCTGAGGGGCGCGGTTCAAGGCCGTGTGCCGGCGCACGTTGCACGCCGCCCGCGAAACCAGGACCCCTTCGCGCCGGCATTGTCTCGCTTTTGGTGCCCCTGCCCGAATCACGATGCCAGGAGAAAGGGATACGATCTTGTCTAGAAACGCGGAGCCGGCAATGAAAAAAGAAGGGTAGGGCATCGCTCAACACCCAGCGATGCAGCCGAAGGAGGACACTGCGCGAAGGAAGCGACGTCTACTGGGAGTAGCAGGGGGTTTGTTCAAAGGGGGCGAAATACAGGGCGCGATCGAATTGTATTAGCGCACTTGAAGTATATTGTGGTGGGGAGCATTTTAAAGGTAGGATTCTAAAGAATACGTTGACTGGGCGTGGGTCATTTTTCTCCATCATTGAACTGTTTTACGTGTTGAATTGTTCACTGAAACGTTTTCGTTCGTTATAAATCGTCTATTAGTCAAATGCTGATGATGTATTTGATACTGCACTGACCAGGAAAGTTTTCGCACTCTAATATTTCTAATTACCCTAACTGTGATATTGGGCATTATTAACCGTGTCATTCACACCTGCTAGGACTACCTGTCGCGTAAATAGTACATCTGGAGTTACATTGGATATCTAATATCTTCTGAAGTATTTTACCTTCCTTTGTTGCATGGTGTTGGCTAAGGTAGAGTAATTGCTCCAGGTAATTGATTCAGACTATTTTAAGAACATGTCTTGGCATTAATCAAGATTGTTTCAGTATTAGGCTGGCAAGGTAACGAATTATGAAGACCAGCATGTAATATTAGAAGATTTGTGTGTGTGTGGGGGGGGTGACCTGTCCGAATGCGATTTGGGTCTAGCGGATTCATGCCCCATCAGTGAAATGGCGTGGCTACGTAAATATAGAGCTTTCACGCAATAGATCTCCTTTCTGCTGGGGTTTGTGGATTGTTGCTCTTAGCGCACTGCTAGGCGCTTTTAAGTTGGTGTTTACCCCGCTTTGTAAAATCAAATATAGATGTTACCGAAGAATTGTAAATATTATCTGCAGTATAACCACCAGAAATTATTCATAATTCTTCTAATTAATTTACGTAAAGAATGTCGGCAATTTATCTTTGTTCGTGTTCTTTGTCTGCGTGGAGATTGTATGATGTATAAAAGATGTTTAAATTGCATTGAACCAAGACTTCATATCAGATATCTCTGAACGCGACATTTTTTGTTTGGCATCACGTGGTTTTAAGGTAGCTTTGGATCTAATTGGCATAATAATGTAGGCAAGAAGGTCATTTGGAGGATCAATTAGCTGACGATTTGGCTGGGATGCTCGTGTGAGACTGGAGGGTCAGCGTCCGCCAATGCCATTGCTCTCCGGCGGCGAGCTGAGGCGTGGGAGAAGGCTGGTATGAATTCCGGTTTGGTCAGATCGAACGTTGTTCTCACGCGGGCTGCAAGACAATCTATCGCAGGAAAATGGATTTGTTGCCTTCTGCCATGTCGTCGATCACATTTTATTTTTAGTGGGTTGCATCCCTTTACAGCTCCTCTTTCTCTATTTTCTGTTGTATGATATACCAACTTGTACCGTATGTTTCAAAATCTGTTTAAGCTTGAGTTCATCCGACAAATTATGTCACTTTGATATTTACTTTAATGTACATAATTCTTTGAATTTCCGATCCATGAGAATTAGAAATAGACGATCACTGGTGGGACCCACTATTTTCTTCATTTTCTCTTCCTAAAACTGATTCTCTGAACTTCAGTGAAATGTGCACAACCTGCCAGCTTTTTACTCTGAGCTTCTGAAAATTGCTTTGGGGATTACGCCACCACAAATCTCTAGAGTCACGTTGAGATCGAACACAATTCATTGTTATGTATGAAGACGTTCTCAAGCATTTTCATAAGGGCAACCTCTGGGTTCTCAAGCGGCAGAGCTCATGGATGACGACATTGTGAGGCCCCTCTAGGTAGAAGGAAACAAGTCCAGGTTTGTGTAAATTTTTACGAAGCCGGGAGATACACTGTGTCTTTGAGGAATCAGTTTGCGTTAAAAGAAACATGAACAGGAAAACTTCATTCGTTAAAAAAGAATAAAGATAATTCTTTTTCAGATTCGAAATTTGGTGATCTAAATTATTCATTATGAAAGGTCATGTACTAATGGTTGCGACGGCGATTAGAAGTCACTATATCGTTTTTCGACTGTTATCAGTGTTTCCCTTTCCTTGCATTTCAAAATATTGCGATATACTGATAAAGTTAATTAGTTTATTGAAGAGGAATTTAACTATCATTTTGAGGTTCGAAATGTTATTTTAAATCCCCAAATACTGCCAAAATTCGACGGCATAGTGATTATCTTGAACTATGCCGATTTTAAAACTCTTGTCTTACTGGAAAGTGTTTGAAAGTTATAACTCTTCATGTGTTCGATTAATAACAGATGCTTTGAAATTTCAGCATATTTTATTCAAAGTACCACGCACGCCTTTTTTGACCTAGCTTGACTGACGTTTCGGGATTTTATGAACAAAATTAAAAAAAAGAAAAACTGCGGGGAAAAGCCATCCCGAGCAGCGTTGATGTGCGAAGGACGGCGCTCTCCCGCGCCAGTTCAAACACTCGCGCGCCGCTAGACGGCTGCGGCAGGCGGCGCGTGGGGCGAACACGACCGGGCGGGCGCGGCGCGGCGAGCAGCGGAGCAGGGCTGGGCCGAGCGGTGCGGCGCGGTGCGGCGCGGCGCCGCGGCCGGCGCGTGGGCGGGGAGGTCGCTCGCTCGCTGGCGCGCAGCCGCAGCCGAAGGCGCGCAGTGGGGGATTTCGGGCGACCGCGCGGCCCAAAAAGACGCGTTGCGCGGGGCCACCTGTTGAAGAGCGGAGGCAATGCGACGGTCGCTTGCGCGTGTGATTTCGCTTCCGTCTTCGGAACGGGGTAATTTTAGGACGAGTGGTTAAACGCCCCCCCTCCATGTCCTGCTTCTCATGTTTCGACTCTTTGTCCTTTGTCTTCTCCCCCTTTTCCCCAGTCGCTTCCTCTTTCCTACTGTTTTCAACTTGTCTTTTGCTGCCTCTTCTCTTTATTTGTTTTCACATCCCCTGTCCTCAGTCTTTTTCTTATAGTTTTTTCCAAATTTGCTGCTACCGCGTTTCCTTATCCTACGCCTGTCTCTTTCGTCATTCTTCACTTCCTATTCTTCGTATGATTCTTGGTTTTCTTTTTCTTCTATCTACAATAATCTTCCCCTTTAGGACGTGGTTTCTGTAGCTGACGCCTACATCAGAATCTCATTAAATATGTAATGAACCAGTAGATTGGATGAATTTCCTTTTTTGTGGTGCGCATGTATGTCTTGAGTGATTGATAGTCAATAAGAAGCTCTGAATAATGCTCCATAATGGGCGTGACCTCAAGCTTCTAACATCTGATGTTTCATCCCTGATCCAAACGCGTTCAATAAGCTTTGATATATTCTAAACCAGACTATAACGGAGACATTTCTGAAAAAATTGATTCCATGGGGATATAAAATAGTCGCTCAGCTTTACGTAAAATTATTTATTTGTCATGGGGCTTGGCCTCCTACACCTCCCATTCTGTGACGTTCCCGATCCTGGGTTTACTAGGCTTTCGACCATGTCAGCTCCCGCTTGCCCGATACTGTGCGGCGACTACCCGGTGCTGTGGCGCGCGCGGCCCACACCTGCCCCGCTACCGTGGAAGTCCTCCGTCTGTTTTCCCCTCCCGCCGTCTTCTTCCCCTCTCCCTCCCCAGGCCCGCACCCCCACGCACGCGCCCCGCCCCTGCCTTCTGTGTAAGCCTCGGAGGCCCCGGAGGCGCAGGCGGCGTCTGCGTGCACGTGTGTGTGTGTGCATGCATGCGTGCGTGCGGGGCGTGACGTGGGGCGCGCGTCGGGGACGCCGCGGCTCCCCCTGTGCCGCCGCCGTCGCCGAGGGCGCACGGCAGGCGGTGGGGGCGGGCGCAGGGCGGCGCATGACACGGCCGAGCACGGCGCTTCCGTCTGCGTGCACTGGGAGTGCGTTTCTGCGAAGCGCCCGCCGGGAGGCGGTATTTCTGGAATGGGGCTTTCGACCCGCTCCCCCGACTAGGCCTTTGCTGTTGCAATGATCGCTTCATTGCGGGCCGAGAAGCGAATTGGCTTCAGTGATGTTTAGCCGTAAGCTGTGCGCTCATTAGGTCGGTACCGGACGGACGGTCTAGTAGCACCCTTTCTGGAAAACAGTGTAATAAAGTTTTAACAAATCCCGTCTGGCCGTTGCCGTACCGGCCCAGTGCGCGCTAGTCTTAACTAGATTGTCCATAGGACCGTGAATGTTTTTTCAGTTTATCTTTCGTGTGACAGATGCGGTACTGCGTGTTTCGTGATGCGTTACGAATTCTCTTGGGGGCTGTGAATTGATGTTCATTGGTAATTCGAGGAGTTGGTTTTGCAGTCTTTTTTCAGTTACCCGTAATGATTCTGTTTTTTACTCGACTCATTTGTTTTCCGTGGTTTCCGCTTCTGAAACGCAGCGTTTGAATTCAAATAAACTAACATCTTCATTATTACGCAGCTTGTTGGAAAACACATTTCTACGCCATCTACATCCAGTCGACGTATTTTCAATGGGAACCTTAATTTAAAATGGCGCGTTACAAGTGATTTCGGAGTGGTGCGAGTACATAAAACAGGGATGAAGGGAAAATAAGTGAAGTCCCTTGCTGCTGCGTAGTTTCCTGAAAATTTCACACCGAGGCTAGGAATGTCGTCGGGCATCTTACCCATATCCCGGGGCATCGTTACATAATGTTGCATATTGAGAAAAGAATATTATTGTGGTTGCTTCACTTCTCGTGGTCTGATTTGTAGTTGTTTTGAGATAGTACAGTGACTTCACTTCGCGCCACTCGCGATAATTTAACTAGTTTTTCAGGACGAAGATAAAGTTAATTAGTGCCCTAAATAGATGCACTTCGTTCCAACTGGAAGTGTGGCGTTGATTAAAACCATTTCCAGATTGTGTACCTAAGTATTCACCAACTTTTATTTGTACTTAAATGCATGTTCGAAAATTAAATTTCACTAAAAAAAAGTCAGTATATGGAACTCGTGTGGAGGTGGAATAATTTTGGGCTTTTACAATATTTGCTAGGAATCAGATTTGGCTTTTTTTCCCTAGTGAGAGCTTGCTACGCTTTATTTGTGAATGTTGATTGTTATTGCATTGCAGTAGGCAGTTTCTATGGATGTTTATCTTACTGTAGCGCCGATATGGGTTTCTCTTTACCCTTTTCAGTGATTCATAGAACGTAGGTATCTGTTTATTCGAGATGTAGAGCTTGAACGCACTCCGTAGATGACCTACCGAATCGTGCGTGGGGGTGGATGGTCTTACTTTGCGATTGTAGGTGATATGCTGAGGTATACCACAACATATCCCATTTAATCATTATTGATTTAATCGTTGTTCGGTACGTCCAGTTTCAGAACGTTCGTGCTTAGTCGCCAGCCTTCCGTAAGGAGTGTATAACTCTCGACTCAAGAGCAAGGGGGGCTTGGATATTCGCTGACGCGTGGAAGAACGGAATTGCCGAGGAAAGGCGACTGACTTTTTAACGGTCGGGAAACGAGCAGCAAGCGGATCGAACGGGTCCGCCAGCTGGGCCTGACCGATAAAATATCGCTGCGCACATTTTTTCGCGGAGCGCTGGTGACAGGCGAAGAGCCATGGCGCGCGGGGAGGGGGTCCTGTGGCGCGGCATGAAGTGGAGCTGGATGTGGCGCAACAGGGCCGGCGGGCGCGCGGGCGAGCTCCTGCTGCACGCCTCAATGGGATCCCACGCCTCGCGCGCCTTTTGGTGAATGGGTACGAGGACGCCCGACTCCCCGAAATTCTGATGTGCCCTTGTGCATTGGACCCCCCGCGCGGGCTGTCAAGTTTTGTCGGACCGAGATGAATGGAGTGTGGAGTTGCGGCTGCTGTTTTAGATGTGTTGAAAGAGCGACGTGTGTTCGATAGTTGACGAAAACGTGAGTATTTTTTTTATTGCGGATTCAACCTAATAGCTACGCCTGATTAGTTGAAATGTTGCTAGGTGAATTTCGAAACTGTCTTCCTTCTCTGCGTTTTTATTCTGATGTGCGAGTAGCAACGATCTGTGTAGATACAGCCTTCCATCGAGATTGAATCGGGAAAGAATTTCGACGTTCAGAAATCTTTTTTTAAAGGATTTTTGTGTTGTACCAACACTTGCCCATGAACGTGCATTTTCTGGTGGCAAATTGTTCTGACGATTACACCATGATATCGATGGTTTGTGTTCGAATGTATGCAAGATTTTTTTTCTGATTCGTTGGGAAACAATGAAGAACGCAAGCTTGTTCACAATTCGTTAGAAGTGTGGGTAGCAAGGTAGGTTATTTGTGGAACTCTCTCTCCATAACTTACCGGTGAAAATTGAACGTGGCACAATACGTACCCCTACACAGGATAGTCCAAGGCGAGATCGCTGATCTCCCAAATCCACCTGCCTTGTTAGGTGCTTCAGGGTCTGGCGGTTTTGAACGAGTCTCCATAAAGTTACGTCGTGGGTCTTGTTTAAAATGTTATTGTATTTTGAAAATAAACATAGCCCGTAGGTGTGTGTGGGAGGGGCGTGTGCACGCGACAAGTATATTATCTACTTTTCCACCGTGATAGTTTAACGCGCGAGAAATCTATTCATTCTCCAAATAATGGTCTTGCAAGTCTTATGCTGTTCTTAGCATGCCTCTTAAATGTCACCTTTTAATTAAAAATTGGTAGCATGTTCGACATATCCTGAGTGAAACACTTAATTTTCTAGTTATTAGTTTCTAGTTATTAGTTCTGAGCTGTACGAATAATTAAGAGATCAATGCTGGATCGTTTTGTATCTCGGAAAATAATTCGTGGATTGTACTACGAAACCTATGACATTTTCACACGATATGTGCCAAAAGATTATTGCATTTGTTTCCCTTAAGTCTTGCTATCTTCTGGCTACAGTTCGAGCATGGCTCCTTCCTCAAAATAGTTTTACCTTCTAGGAAGTAATGATGTACGTTACGTTCGTACAAGAGTTGCGTTCTCATATGTTGCTCATGTTAGTTTAGCGATAGCGATTGAATGTTGCAGATAAATATTGCAATAGGGTGAGTGAGAAATATTTACTTCAAACCGGAAATTCCTAATTCCAGCGTAAACTAAATCAATGTTGCAACGAGAAAACGTTTCAATTCCGTTGAAAAATATGTGGAATTGTCAATGTTCTCCTGAATAATAAATTTGAGAAGGCGAAGCTATTTACCGAGCCGAGGATTGGTGGATTTTATTTACTTTTTAATAACAGTAAACAGGCTGTATTTGAGAGGAAATAATTCCTAAATCTTTCGCACTTGATTTGCGTCCTTCATTTTCATTGATCCAAGCGACTTTTAGTGCTCATGAACTGCGGCCGTTTGATGAAACTTAATGGGTAGAAATTTTGAAATTTCCATGGGACTGTAATAACTTACCGTGATAAGTTAATTGTGCTATACTGCAATACCAGATTGAGGAACCCTTAATCTTTTGCAATAGTTTCGTCATTTGTTGCCAGTACCTTCGTTAAGGTAAAATATCTACCTGATCTTCCTGTTATCATGGAAGCTGAGTTCTTTTTCTATTTTAATAAATAAGCAATTTGCATAACCAAGGTACTTTCCAGGCCAAGAATCAAGTAGCAAATTCACGTGTAACATCACATTGTCATATGTGTGTACCTCTGTTGCTCCTGTGCACTTTGTTTCCGCGAAGAAGAAAGTCGTTGGTTGGATACCGGTAGTTTTTGAGGTACGTTTGCTAGCCTCATTTTTACTGCCGCATTTATTCAACTTACTTTTGAAGGTATATTCGAACGATTTCTTTGTTCATACAGATACACGCGCATTTTGAAATCGCGATCGCTACTTCGTTATTTGTCTCCGCTTTCTCACATTTCTTACGACGGGCTGAAGAAAAAATGGGCCGGAAAGATCGGATGCTATCGAAACTTACTGAAGAGAAAAGATTACCTAAGGAGATCGCTTTTCGCTGTCGTGGGCTCTCTTCGAAGATTCGCATAGGGCAAACTTGTCTGCATCTTGCCGTGCAGCGTCTTGCCGGATGCGGTCGTTGTGTGAAGAAGGCTCCAGGCTGAGGCGCGCCCGTACACCTCGCGCGTTGAGTCTCCCCGGTCCCCAGTTATTTAAATGGACGGCCAGCAGGACAGATCTTTCTCGGAAAGGAGGCTCCTCGTACTCGCTCGCCCGCTTTGGCAGCTGCTCGTCCCTTTAAACTGCGGGGCCGCCGCGTTACTTAAAACGTCGCCCGCCGCGCAAGCAGCTGCGCCGTCCCTTTAAACGCCTCGCAGCCGCCTTCGCCGCCGCTCGCTCCGTCTCTTTCACAGAGGCCTCTGTGGGATCTTTCAGACTCCTCCGCCTCCCTTGCTGCTGACCCGCCCATGGTTTCTCCTCGGCGCCCCCGCGTCCGGTTTCTCTCCCGCTGCTTTCGTCTCCCTGTTGCCGCTATCCATTGTCACAGGCACTTCCATTGCCTCGTTGCGCCATCTTTCTTCCCGTCATCTTCGTTGTCGCAATCCCGTTGCTTCTCGTCATCTTCGTTGCCGCCTTCCCTTGCCCTCGTCATCTTCGTTGCCGCCTTCCCTTGCCCTCGTCATCTTCGTTGCCGCCTTCCCTTGCCGTCGTCATCTTCGTTGCCGCCTTCCCTTGCCTCGTCATCTTCGTTGCCGCCTTCCCTGCCCTCATCATCTTCGTTGCCGCCTTCCCTTGCCCTCATCATCTTCGTTGCCGCCTTCCCTTGCCGTCGTCATCTTCGTTGCCGCCTTCCCTTGTCCTCGTCATCTTCGTTGCTGCCTTGCCCTGTCTTCATCTTCGCTGCCGCCATCCCTTGCCCTCATCTTCGTTGCCGCCGTCCTTCACACCCGTCATTTCTGTTGTCTCCATCCCTCGCCTCCGTCATTTCCATTGCCGTTTCCGTTGTCCCTGTGATCGTCGCCACGATACTTCCATGCCACCTCCGTCACCTTACTTGCCACTCTCATCGCATCCCCCTTTTGTCCGCGTTGCTGCCTTCGTGAATACTCTCCTCCGATGCCGCCAACACTATTATTCCCCCCTCCCGTTGCCGGCTCCGTCGTCTCCGTCTCATCCCGTGGCCACTCGCACACTCCCAGTCGCCTCAGTTTCCTCCACTGCTTCCTCCTTCCCGCTCCTGACGCTCCATTTCGCCCACGTGCCCAGTGTGCCCGACGCCCCCGTCGCCTTTCTGTCGCTCGCCCTCGGCGCTCTCGCTTGCGCGGGCGCACGCGATGACCGCTCTCCCACGTTCTTTTGAGATTTTGCCGCCGCTCCGCCACACTTGAAAGAACACCGCAACTCGCAAAGCCAGTGTGAAGTCGGCCTCGCTGGGCCAGAAGGAAAATGGTGGGCGACACTTGGAAGTGGAATGAATCGAGGAAGCCATCGGGCTGAGAAAGGCAGTTTTGTGTGGAAAAGTCATGAAATTAATATGGAATTTCTTTGCGTACCGGGCAATATTTACTCTTGCTTCCGCTTTGCCTGTTCGAGGTAAATACGTCGCGTGTTGTCATGTACTGTTGGGCATGGACGAAGAAAGGGGGAGAAAGAGAACGGAAGTCTTTTATTCTCGTATCAACTTAATTTGTTCACTTCCTCCCTTCAGCTTTGAACAGTGAATGTACTCTCACCGGCACGAGAAGCGTAATACTTAAATTCAATTACACGATAAACAGAATACTTCAATATGTGTCGCTAAATTTAAGGGTTGCTTTTTCGTGCTGTGAAGTAATTGAAAGTATTTAAATAAAGTATGTATTTAAGGATTTTTAATTTATATTAAGTAATTAAAATATTCGTAATTTAAGTATTGCGTTTCTCATGCCAGTGTGTGTATATTATTCAAATAATACCCGAATTGATACGTTCTTCAAATACATGAGCAGTGCATGTAGCATCATTCGAGTTATAAACCATGATTTTAAGTATGTGTCATAACATTTAAAATTGAAAAAGTAGAAGAAAAAAGTTGGTGAAATATGGTGGTACCTACCTTCAGTAGTTTTTTTTTTTTTTTTCGCCGTAGGAGTTAATAAGGCATCCTCATGACTTGGTCTCGGTACTTTCTTTAAGTGCCTCAACAACTGTTGTGAAGGGAAAACCCTCGTAAGGCAATTTACAATATTGTGAAGCGCGAAGAGTTTGACCACGAAATTCAGCAATATAGTCCGTGTGTGTGTGTAGGCTTTCCCAACATTAGCCCGAAGACGGGAGAGACAGATGCAAACTCACGGCGGTATTTGAACCCACGCCCTTTTGAACGAAGGCTTTATAGACACTGCAAGAGCCGCGACCACCCAAGTCGGCTGTTTCAATCCATGTGTGCAGTAATGCGGGTTTACTGAATAAACACACCCTTCCACCAATCCACTCGTATGTTTCATCCTCACGAAATTTTCCTCTTATCGTTCGTGCAAGCGGACCGGAATGAGTCACCAACATCAACGGCTGGAGTCAAATTTTTTATCTATACTATTTGGGCTGTGAAATGCCGCCCTGAAGAAGTCCGCGCATAGGTAGCCTAAGCGTTGGCCAGCTAGCCCACGACGGATCGTCACGTAGACCGTGGAGATCAAACACTGGAGCGGTATCTGCAGCCCGAGCGGGAGCGTAGGCGGCGAGCCGAGCGGTGGTGGCGCGTGCGGTCGACCTGAGGCCGTCTGGCTCGGCCGCCGCCGCCTCCGTCTCCTCACGGTCGCCGTAGGATCCCAGTGACGTCGCCTCGGAGGAGGCGGAGGTTGTTCCGTATGGAGTGAGGTCAGCGCGGATTTCCGAGGTGTCGTTATCCTCGGTAGTGCAAGGCTCGCGCGTCGAAGCGGTGATGTCGCGCAACCGGATTGACGTTTTCCGCTGTTTGTTCAATTGGCGAGGTTTTTCTTAGTTTGTTATTTTTACTGTCATTTTATTATTTCAGCCCATAATTCTCATTCCATTATTTTTGTCAATCATGTAAAACGAAACAGCGTTTTCAAATGTAATTATAAGTTCTATATATTTGCATTTTCTCGAAACGATACTTATCCTAATATTTGGATAATATATTGGAAATTTTTTTTTCTACACAACTGTCAAAAATAATGGGATTATACATTATGGATTGATGATTTGTATTTACTTAACGTCAACGAACTACAAAACGGTGAGTGACGTTAGGCTGTGAGGAAAGCTACGTTCTGTTTGGAAGGATTTCTTCGTTGTTATTATTATCTCAAAGTTTTTCAGTCCTTCATTTTCTAAGTACGCAACTTATGATTTCTTTATTGCTACCAATCCAATCTCTCTCGATAACAACCCGCCGAAATTGAGAATTGTTGGCCTTATTCTAGATATTTCATTGCGCTTTTGCTGTGCTCTTTTTCCCTTTTCAATCTAAATGTACAGAAGTTAACGGGCGTAGTTTGCTTGCGATGTGTCTACCTTGTAAAACTGTGGCATTACCTAATGTTTTCACTGCATGACTTGGCAATAAATGTCCTGCTCGCCAAAGCAATCTTGACTGCTGTGCTGGACTCCATAACAAAATTCCTAAGTACTCATCGCCCTGCTCATCACTTCATCTTTAAGCCAGGGGCAAAAATGACCCTCGAATACTATCAGCATGTATTTAAAACGCACGTTTTTGTTTTATGTGTCAGTAAGATTCAGGTAACACCGAGATGAACCCACGAAAACTTAGTTGGGCGTAATTAAACCATCGGCCACATCTCTTCATTCTGAAACAGGTTTTTAGGGTGTCACTTGGATCGCGGTTTTTACGTCTTGTGGATTTGCGTTACGTCATGTGAATTTACACCTGGGTGCCCCAGGAGTCGAGGGGAGAGAGCGCGGGAGCACGTCTCCCGTCCGCGAATCGTAGTTCGAATCCCGGTCACTGCACGTCGCCTTATGTGGTGGAGAAAACGGGGTCGCAACGAGCTTTCTTAGAGTGCATACGATGCAGCACTTCTTCCTTCCCCACCCCCGTGTCAAGTTCCGCGCACATACTTCCTTTCAGCCCGGCCAACATGAACCTAGCAGATTCGCATCGGCGCCCATGTACTGTCCAGAAACGAATGGGCATGGTGTAGTTCGTTGAACCGTTGATATCCAGTCCTCTTTGTAAACTAATTGAGTTTCAACGCCATATTCATTCTCAAATAAAGATTACGTAATAAAATTTTGCAATTTGTGTCCTACTAATACTCTAATTTTCTATTCACCAAACGAAGTGCGAGAGGTTTGCAAACATACACATCATTGCTTTCGAAAATTCAGTTTTAATCAAAGTGGTAGTAGTATTACATAATTCACTAAAAGTAATTGTTTTTCGAAAAGTTTAAAGAGAAAATAGGAGTTGTTTATGGCAAAATCTTATTATGAGTTTCGTCACGAGTATGGTCCCGATTTGACTGGAAATGAGAACGTGAAAACTACTAATATTTTAAGAAAAAAAAACTGTACGGAATAAATGATTTAAAGCTTTAATATTGAAGATAACATTGCATTAAGAAATATCTAGCTGAAATAATGTAGGTCAGGTGCGAAAAAAGTTGAATTTAGCTTTTTTCGAAAAATTGCAAGTTTTAATCCGAGTTGGACATTTTCCATAATTATTGCAAGTAAAAATTTAGACCCAATTTCGAGAGAATATTGTAAGTGGATGAGGCTTGAAATGAAGTTCTCTCAATCATTTAAAACATTAGTTTCAAATGCCCAGGACTTCGAGAGTGGGACGGCTCGTTGGGCAAAGGGGTAGATTTTGACTTTCAGACAGACGGAGACAAAAAAATGGCATCATTGATCCTCAAGTATAACTCAGATAAGATACCATTGATTTTATTTATGACTGCCCATAACTTTCTATACACACCGTATACGAGGGAAAAAATGAGAAGTCGTGGTATTCATATTCGTTTAGTCATAGCGCTTCTGTCCGCATGGGTATTTGGCATATTTGATGGTACGACAAAAAGTTGAAAAGAAGGAAGCAAATGGGCGGTAAATACGTTTTTAGTCTTAAAAGGAAACAAAATTCGACACGAGCCGGATGCCGAAAACCCCAAATTTAATTAGATAAAAAGGGGTTTACTGTGCAATGAAATTGTGTGCTGAACTTTGCTTAATTTCCAATGCGCGCAGAAATTGAAAGAAATCTACGCAGCCTCCGCCCTTGTGAAAGATGTCTGTATTTCGTTAGAAACACAGGAATTCGGGTATAATCCAAAAACAATGAAACCGCTTTGATTTTAACTGAAAAATGCAAAAATTTGTGTTATTGCACCCATTGTCATAATGCGCGTACCAAGATAACTCTCATACTCACTGCTTAGACATAGCTGACGCCATGCGACAAAAAGGTTCCACCGAAGAAGCAGCCCGCCACTGAATATTTGCTTTTCTACTTTACGTTACGTAACAATATTTTTTCGATATTCTTGGTACATAAAGAACATTTGTACGAAGTATTTTATTTGTTGTACTTGAGCGGAGTACTTGCTTTTTCTAAAAATAATTTTGTGGTTTTGCTTAGCAGCATTTTTGCTGCCGCTGACCTCTTATATAATTATAATAGCCTTGTTTTGATTTTGCATTGGTTTACTGTATTGCTCATCAGAAAACGGATAATTTTTCCTGTATATCAAAATATTTTAAAATACTTTTCGGTATGAATATGCAAATTTTTTTGGAAAGAACACCCTGATATTTAGAAGGAAAAAATATATTTTTCGCCCGTAGATGCGAATCTTAGGAACGGAGGATTAAACGTCACCCAAAAGTTTTGCTTCGTCTAAACGAGAGCGAGGAGACGCTGTCGGTTGGAAATTCTCAATGCGAAGAGGCGATCGACAATGAACGGCTATTCTTTGCCAGGGAAAATGCCGGCTTTTCCTCGCTTGGGAGGAGGTGAGTGTCGTAATTTTTCGTCGATTATTTGTTTTCCCGCTTTGGCAAGCGACCAGCTGGAGCGTCGTCGTCGTCCTCCGTGAGAGTCGCTGTTGAGATTTTCAGATGCAGCTCTCGTTGCTGTTGCAGTTTTATTGTGTCGGCGTCCCCAAAACGTCGCGCGGTGCGTGATTTAATGGCGGACTTGCAGTTCGGGCAATGGGTTTGGAGTTCTCCTCGCGAATTTGCAGGAACGTCTTGAATCGCGAACATTTTCGATTCCCACAGATTGCGCACTATTAATTTTCCGAGTGCGCGCTGCAAAAAGTGTTTTTATTTTTGCGAGTTTCGGTTTTGTTTTTCCCACTAACGTGTGGATGACGTGGAGGGATTTGATAAATTGAGTAAAAAGTTGTATTCTCGTAGGTGTTAGTGGGCGTATGAGACAATGGGTGATATGAATAAGAGTGATTACTCCAGCGCAATTGCTCACGAGTACAAGTAGGAACTACTACTTCTCATAAGCAATTGTTTCTTTACAAATTAATAAAATGTTTCGTGAAACATGTAGCATTTACTTCTTACTCTGATTAATTGCTCACGAAATGATCTGTTGCGATTGGTCGATTTTCGTCTGGTTTGTTTCGTTGCCGCGCGACGCATGCCTTTTGCTGATGGTGTGGACCGTGTTAGGTTAAGTGGTACAGTTTACGTGCATTGTTAGCGAAATCTTGGGAAATCTTCCATCATTCATTCACTCGCTCAGTACCTAAAACGTCACAACAGTCGTGCATAACCCCTCTTCTATCCATTCAATACGAATTAAGTCACTTACAGAGGTTGTTCCGAAAATTGGAAGTAAATGCTTCGAACCAGAAGCAAATTTTCGATTTTTTCATACGAAAAAGAAGCAATTGATCCTCGGCCGAGCAGTTGCCAGTGGAGAAATTGCTCAAAATAAGAGCAATTACTCATCTCCTTCATTCATACTTTCAAAGCAATTGCTTTGAATCCTCGAGAAAGAAGTAATAACTTATTTTAACATCGTATCACCCTATAACTGAACGTTACGAGTGAGGAGGGGGGGGGGAATCACAAACGTTTATGGTGATTACGATGGTGCATAGCCTGTGCGAAGTCTGAGCTTAAAACCGAAATGGTTGGTGATTTTGGTGCTGATGAAGCAATTATACGTTTTTCGTTGGGATGTTCAGAAAGCTGAGAGCAGTATGTGTTGTTTTCTGCGCGATTGGAGTCTTTATCGTCTAGGCGTTAGCTCAGGAGTCGGGCATACGTACCGCATCCGACCGGGGGGGGGGGCTCTTGGAGCTCCCTCCCGCACCCACACCCACATCCAATGACACTTATTCATAGCTATAATTTCCATTAATTTTCTGTAGTAATGAAAGTAATTTAATATCTCAATTGTATACGTTTTAAATATTATCTCGGTGTTTTGGAAGCTTTCGGCGGTAACAGTCCTTGTGGTTTCTCACAGCAAAAACGGCAAGAAGGAAACAGGAAATTTGGCAAAGCTGTCGTTTGCAAAATTATTCAAATTTGTAGCGCCAATCCCTTAGCCTTGTAGTTTTCTCTAGTTGCGCGGGCCCATGAAAAAGTTTCAGGGATGTTTCTTTTTCTTTCGCCGAAGGAGTTGAGAGCAGATTTCTTACGTCGTTGTGAGTTCGCTAGTGCTTGTCGAAGTGCGTATCGAGGAGTTAACGCGGGAGTGGCAAACAGTCACATTTATTGTCACATCAGCAGACACGACAGCATGGAAGAGACTCAACATAACTTGATTTCCTCTACAAGTCTTCTGCCAACGTTTTCGGTTGTTAGTTTGTGTAAAACATTGAGGATGCTGCTTCAGTCTGATGTAGGAAGAAACGGCAATAGATTGATGTCATAATGTCTGTATTTTTTCAAATGTAAATAGGGATTGTGAAATGTGCACTCCCACATTTCCCACTTTGGCCAGCCGGCCTAGATGAAATGTGTGCTTTTTCAAATAGAAATTTGTTATCGTAGATATTCGCACGAGTGCTTTGTTCATTAGCATATGCTTTATGAACTCCCCGTGTCGCTTTTGGCGGAAATTCGATAAATGTTTGTTTTTCTACTTCTGGAATATTTAATCTGCTTTGGTCCGCTAACACTGGAGTGAAATAGCCATTATGATAATTACTATCATTATTGAGCCTCAGGAAGGTATAGGAGTTAAGCGAACGTATTGAGCAGTGAGTGCGCTTCTGACGAATATGGAGTGCGGTGAAGGGTGGTGAAGGTGGCAGGCGGTGGCCCCTGTGACTGGGTGTTGGGTGGGGCGGGGTGCTGCACGGCCAGGTGCGCTGCGGGCGAGGGCGGATTGCACGGCGCAGCGCGGAGCGGCGCTGCGCAGAATAGCGCATGGCGTCCGGCCGCAGGAATGCGCTCGCGCCGCTGCTTGCGGTGGGACAGCGCCCGCCCTCTCGCCCACCCGCTCGCCCACGCCCACCCGAGGCCCGTCGGAGGCCCCTGCGAGCGATAGGCAAACCAGTGCACGAGAGATTACGCGGTGGAATGGCTTGTGCCGAGGCTTCAATGGATACGGAGATTAGAAGGCGTGACCATGTTGGTCACTTGTGGCTGTGTTTTTTTTTTCTTTTATTCCCCCTTCTTTTAAGCATACGTATATGACCTTGTATCTTGTGGTCGAATACATAGTAGTATGGGATAGATAGGGGCGATCCTTTCATATGTAAGGAAGGTCTTTGTGCATGGTATTGAATTGGGAAGCTTTTCTTCCTCCCTTTCGTTTCAGCTTGCTTCTAGTTTGCTTGTCGTTTCTCATTCTTTTAAAAGGAAGCGGCGCGAACGCAATCCATGCGCATCCGATGTGTATTCTCACAAGATCATTAAATGCATTTTAAATGATTATTGGCTACAATGATTGTCTTGGGGTCCGTAATGGAAAAAATAATGGCAAGTCAGCAATGAAGGATTGTTCGTGTAGTATCGAGTTTAGGATTTTACAGTGTGGTGACCGTGCGAGCTGCCAGTTGTAATAGTGGTTGTAATGTAATAGTGTGACCTCGGGATCACTGACGATTAGCGTCCTTGCGACAGTCATGGCCCGAATAGTTCACTGTCAGCCGCTTTGCTTCATTGACACGAGCGTAGCGTGTTGCCTTTTAATAGATTTTAGATCATTGGGTGAATAACGTTTCCCCCCGCCCGCCGACATCCGACACATTCTGCCGCCCACCGTCCCTCTTGAGCGCCGCGTTGTCGCCACCGTCCGCTTGAGCGCGCGTTGTGCAAGCGCCTGGTCGCTCTGTAGGCCGCGCACCGGCACCGCGTAGGCAAGCGTTCCGCCCCACCCGCCTGTCGACCGAACCTTCGCGGCTGTCCGTCCGTCATTGGAACGGCCACCCGGCGGGGCCGAGCACCCACGCCAGCTCACATGCGGAAATCGCCGGAGCGACAACTTGGATATCCATTTCAATGCAGCCAGGGCATTTGCACTTCGGATGTTTCTGGACTGCGAATACTGTGAGAACCCCTGAAATGAAGGAAAGATAAAAGAGGCGAACTGTAGGATGAGATCTCTGAATCAAATGTGGATTAAAAGAGAAGAAAGTGCGAGGTAGAAAGAACATATAAGAGATGAAAAGATGCAGTTGGAGAGAGAACGGGTCGCAGAGAGAGAACGGGTCGCAGAGAGAGAACGGGTCGCAGAGAGAGAACGGGTCGCAGAGAGAGAACGGGTCGCAGAGAGAGAACGGGTCGCAGAAAGAGAAGAAACAGGTCCTGAAGAGGAAGAGAGAGAACAGGTCCACCAAGAGAGAGAGAAGAGAGAGGAGAACAGGTCGCAGAGAGAGAGAGAAGAACAGGTCGCAAGAGAGAGAAGAGAACAGGTCCTCAGAGAAGAGAAGAAAGAGGCTCTGGAGTCCTGAAGGAGAAGAAGGAGGGAACAGGTCCTGAAGAGAGAGAGAACAGGTCGCAGAGAGAAGAACAAGGTCACAAGAGAAAGAACAGTCCACCGAAGAGAGAAAGAACAGGTCCTGCCAGAGAGAGAGAAGAACAGGTCTGAAGAGAAAGGGCTCTGGGTCACAGAGAGAAGAACAGGTCGCAGAGAGAGAAGAGAGAAGAGAACAGGTCCTTAGAAGAGAGAGAGAAGAGAGAACAGGTCCTGAGAGAGAGAGAGGGCAGGTCATATGAAGAAGAGGAAACAGATCAGAGAGAGAGAGAACAGGTCGCAAGAGAGAGAACAGATTACCAGAGAGAGAGAGAGAGAGAAGAGAACAGGTCACAGAGAAGAGACAGTCCTGAGAGAGAGAAACAGACCCTTAGAAAGAGAGCAAGGTCCTGAAGAGAGAGAGAGAGAACAAGGTCCTTAGAGAGAGAGAGAACAGGTCGCAGAGAGAGGAACAGGTCCTGAAGAGAGAGAGGAAACAGGTCGCAGAGAGAGAACAGGTGAAGAGAAACAGGTCGCAGAAGAACAGGTCGCAGAGAGAGAGAACAGGTCGCAGAGAGAGAGAGAACAGGTCGCAGAGAGAGAGAGAGAGAACAGGTCATAGAGAGAGAAAGACAGGTCACCAGAGAGAGAGAAGGAGCAGGTCGCAGAGAGAAGAGAACAGGTCGCAGAGAGAGAAAGAACAGGTCCTGCAGAGAGAGAAGAAAGACAGATTAACAGAGAGAGAGAGAAGAAGAACAACAGTCCTGAGAGAGAGAACAGGTCATAGAGAGAGAAGAGAGAACAGGTCATAGAGAGAAGAGAAAGGAGCTGGGTCGCAGAGAGAGAGAGAGAGGAGCAGGATCGCAGAGAGAAGAGAAGAGAGGCTGGGTCGCAAGAGAGAGAGAGAGAACAGGTCACCAGAGAGAGAAGAGAAGAACAGGTCCGCAGAGAGAGAGAGAGAACAGGTCGCAGAGAAGAAGAACAGGTCACCAAGAGAGAGAGAAGGAAACAAGTCCTGGAGAGAGAGAAGAACAGATCATAGAGAGAGAAGACAGGTCACCAGAAGAGAAGAGAAGGGGGCACAGTCCTAGAGAGAGAGAGAGAACAGGTCCTGAAAGAAGAAAGAACAGGTCCTGAAGAGAGAAGGGCCAGTCTGAAAGAAACAGGGTCTGCAGAGAGAGAGAGAAGAACAGGTCGCAAGAAGAACAGGTCCTGAAAGGAACAGGTCCGCAGAGAAGAACAGGTCACCAGAGAGAGAAAGAACAGGTCACATAGAGAGAGAGAGAACAGGTCACTTAGAGAGAGAGAGAACAGGTCGCAGAGAGAGAGAAGGAACTGGGTCCGCAGAGAGAGAGAAGAACAGGTCCTAGAAGAAGAAAGAACAGGTCCTGAAAGGAAGAACAGTCGCAGAAGAGAGAGAGAACGGGTCATAGAGAGAGAGAGAGAGAGACAGGTCATAAGAGAGAGAGAGAGAAAGGAAGCAGATCAGAGAGAGAGAGAGAGAACAGGTCCTTAGAGAGAAGAGTGAGTCGCAGAGAGAGAGAGAGAGAACAGGTCCTCAGAGAAGAGAAACAGGTCCTGAAGAGAGAGAAAGAGGAGCTCAGGTCCTGAAGAGAGAAGAGAAGAGAGAACAGATCCTCAGAGAGAGAGAAACAGGTCGCAGAGAGAAGAGAAAGAACAGGTCACTAGAAGAGAGAGGAAACAGGTCCTGGGAGAGAAGAGAAAGAACAGGTCATAGAGAGAAGAACAGATATATAGAAAACAGGTCGCAGAGAAGAGAACAGGTCCGCAAGAGAGAGAAGAACAAGGTCACGCAGAGAGAGAGAGGAACAAGGTCACTCAGAGAGAGAGAGAGAACAGGTCACAGAGAGAGAGAAGAACAGGTCGCAGAGAGAGAGAGAGAGAGAGAGAACAGGTCATAGAGAGAGAGAGAGAGAGAACAGATCCTCGAGAGAAGAACTGGGTCATAGAGAGAGAGAGAACAGGTCAACAGAAGAGAGGAAAGACAGGTCCGCAGAGAGAGAAGAGAGAACAGATCCGCAGAGAGAGAACAGGTCGCAGAGAGAGAAAGGGAGCAAGGTCGGAGAGAGAGAGAACAGGTCACCAGAGAAGAGAAGAGAAGAACAGATCATAAGAGAGAAAGAGAAGAACAGGTCCTGAGAAGAAGAACAGGTCGCAGAGAGAGAGAGAGAACAGGTCCTCAGAGAGAGAGAGAGAACAGGTCGCAGAGAGAGAGAAAGGAGCAAAGGTCCTGAAGAGAGAGAGAGAAGACAGGTCACCAGAGAGAGAGAAGAACAGGTCCTCAGAGAGAGAGAACAGGTCGCAGAGAGAGAGGAACAACAGGTCAACAGAGAGAGAGAAGGCTGGTCATAGAGAGAAGAACAGGTCTAGAGAAGAACAGGTCTAGAGAGAGAAAGAGAACAGGTCTAGAGAGAGAGAGAGAGAACAGGTCCTGAAGAGAAGAACTAGGTCCTGAAGAGAGAGAAGAACAGGTCATAAGAATGAGTCCTGAGAGAGAGAGAACAGATCGCAGAGAGAGAGAAGAGAGAGAAAGAACAAGGTCACATAAGAGAGAAGAGAAAGGAAACAAGGTCCTGGAAGAGAAGAGAAAGGAAACAGGTCACTGAAGAGAGAGAGAACAGGTCTTAGAGAGAGAGAGAGAACAGGTCCTCAGAGAGAGAGAGAGAACAGGTCACCAGAGAGAAGAACAGGTCACCAGAAGAGAGAGAAGAAAACTGGAGTCCTGAGAGAACAGTCCTGAGAGAGAGAAGGGCTGGGTCCTGAGAGAGAAAAGAGGCTGGAGTCCATAGAGAGAGAGAGAGAGAGAGAACAGGTCCTGAGAGAGAGGAGGAAGGAGGAGAGAGAAAGAACAAGGATCTTTCTAGAGAGAGAAAGGAAACAGGTCGCAAGAGAGAGAGAGAGAGAGAGAGAACAGATCCTGAAAGAAGAGAGAGAGAGAACAGGTCGCAAGAGAGAGAGAGAGAACAAGGTCATAGAGAAGAGAGAGAGAGAAGAGAACAGGTCATAGAGAGAGAGAGAACAGGTCCTCAGAGAGAGAGAGAATGGAGTCACTAGAGAGAGAGAGAGAGAGAGAAGGAAACAGATCCTGAAAGAAGAGAAAGGAAACAGGTCGCAGAGAGAGAGAAAGAACAGGTCACAAGAGAGAGAAAGGAGCAGGTCATAGAGAGAGAGAAGAACAGGTCGCAGAGAGAGAGAAAGGAACAAGGTCATAGAGAGAGAGAGAGAACGGGTCGCAGAGAGAGAGAGAGAGAACGGGTCGCAGAGAGAGAGAGAGAGAACGGGTCGCAGAGAGAGAGAACGGGTCGCAGAGAGAGAGAGAACGGGTCGCAGAGAGAGAGAGAGAACGGGTCGCAGAGAGAGAGAGAGAACGGGTCGCGCAGAGAGAGAGAGAACGATAGTATGTAAATGCCTTGTAGAATGAGACTCCCTGTAATACTGAATTAGAGATGACCCGTTTCAGAAATGCGCGTCTTCATTATAATTCCCTGCCTTCTGCCGATGCACCGCTAGTGATAACAAATGTCTTGAGAAACTATGATGTAATGATGAGAATAAACAAACGACCGTGAAGTACATTACGATAGCTAGAAAATCAATACTCATCACATTGTATTTCTAACAGTAATTTTCTAAATATAATAAAAATTAAGATATTGAATCTATTGATCTTTTCTGCCTTTCTTGTACATCTGGCGTCGTCGATTCCATATCTGATTCACTGTCGTTCACCATTTTACTATTGTATGAAACTACAGTTCTTGTAAAGTATTTTATTATTGGTCAATACAGACGTAATTATATATTCTGCCACCAACTCCCCTCACTGAATTGCAGAACTATTAATATAAATAAATCTAATCTAAATTTGTGCTCTGTCCTTGTTGGTTTACTGTCACCACTCACGGGTCGTCCCAATATAAAGAAATTAGTGTACTAAATGAAGATCAATGATTAATTACGTCTCGATGTTTAGTTTGCATACATCGCTGTGATTGGTTGGCAGTCTTTACCTGTAAAGCTATATCGCAATGACTATCATTATAAAACGAACTGCAGCCACCTATTAAGAGAATTATACAATGGAACTAATTTCTCACTTTTCTTACGCCGTTTTTGGTTTCCGTTGTTAGCTTCTTCGCTAGAGATCCTTGGGCTGCTCTCCCAAAAGCAGTTCACATTGCTCCTACCGGGATTGAATGCCACATCGTGTGGAATGTGTGAAAATTATCGCGTGTGAAATTACCCAACAGATTTGTTCGCACCATTGTCGCTGAACCGTTGCTTGCGTTTCTAGAGACACAACGTTAACAATGCTGCCTACGCCCATTTGCCCAACCTTAGAGGCGACTGGATGACTGGCATAATTTGTAAGGTCTCGAGTTCTGGCTGCGAATGTAACATAGTACACCAACATGCGCCATCGGAATTTTTCTGTCCACTCCGCATCAAGCGATGAGTTTTTAACCAACGGCTTCCAGGCGTTTTGGTATCATTTGTGAGTATTGATTAATAAATCATTGTCTATTCTATATCGGCGAGGGAAAAAAGCACTTTCCCGGGTCCCAGTTCAATACCAAATCTCATATCATAAAAAATATTAATACTCTGGAACATTGCTTATTTTTTAATTTAGAAAGTTTTCGTGCACACAGAATTAATGGAAACTCCTCATTCCTAACCTATGTGACAGTTTTGAACGATATATTTAATAAAATGTTTTAGGATAAACATATGCTTCATTTCACAACGTACTTGCCCTATGCACGCAGAATATCACATAGTAGAAATTGGAACAAGCGTCATTGTTAAATAGCAGGTGATCGAGCCACTCATTTCAACCATGAATTTTCTTGACGATTCGGTCTCACACTAGAGGCGATAATATTTGTATGACGCAAAAAAAAAATGAAACTTAGCAACGACCCAGCAATTATTTAGCAAACGAGCAATTATTTATGGTCATAAATAATTATTGTTATATGTGATAGTTCCTCCAGGTTCTTGGCGCGGTTAATTTACTGGAAGTAATTAAACACGTAGGAAAATCACTATGCGTTTTGGAGATGACAGGAAGTGGTGTGGAATCGTAATCTATAAGGCGCATCTAACGGAAATGTCTCCGTTTTTTTTCCATTTCTGATCTTATAATTGCCTCTTTTTACCCTCTACTGCACGTTCTTACAACGAATGCGTGCACAATCAGTCAATTACTCATTTATACACTCTATTCCCACGCATTTCTTATTTTCTCTCTCCAGCGATGCACGCATTGAGAAATACTCGGCCAGGAGCAAGCGAGACGTGTTCAAGTAGGTGTGTGTGGGCAGTCACAAGTACTCGTATCTCTCTTAAGTTTCTTCTTACGTCGCGTTGACGGGGGCAGCGAATGAAAAGTTCTTTGCATCACGTGTTGGAATTTCCAGTAGGCGTTCGAGGATTGCCACGTGTGCTTGCTACTAAAGTCGATCATGTGCAGCGGGCAGTCAGAACGTACGAAATGAATTTATGAAAGTTGCAGTGTTCCATATCCCTTACCACGTGCCTCATATCCCTTACCGTGTGACTCGTACTCCTTATCCGTAGCCAGTTTATTGTGTCCCCAGATTGGAACTGTTTCATTCACAATCCAGCGAGGATATGATTAGAGCAGTCTTAAAAATCATGAGCCAATATCCCTCGGAAAATGGGACTTCGATTTTTTAAATTTTGGATTTTGTTTTCATTCTTTGTAGTTTTTTTTAATCCTAATAAATTGATATTGATTTCGCATTAAAAATCTGTCAGTGTAATAGAAAGATATATTACCAGCAAATGACCTTTGAAGCTTTGTAATTTTTAAGAGAATTTCATCTTTAATAAACGGATTTGTAATTAGTGTACAGATAAAAAAAATTAAAATGAAATGCCAAAGTTTTTAGTAAATTTCCGTGTTTTTTATTTTATGGAAACAACTATGAAAGGAAAGTAAGCAATACAAAGAGCACATTTGGCTGTAGTATATATTGTGTATTTTTTAAATTGTCAAACAAATTTGAGGAATGAAATATATTTTCAAATCAATCAAGCGCCCCTCACCAGACGTGGGGCGGTGCCTTATTACCAGAGCTATTTATTAAGACTGCAGGGAACGTTGTCAACTCGCCATCAGCAAGCCTATATCAATTTTCACTTCGGTGCATGCACAGCTACTGGATTGTTCGCATTTCATGCGTCTTCGTGGGTGCACGCTTATGTGCAACTACGCTTATATAGGTGGTTCCGAGGTGAACGCACCATATACTGGGAAAATAGAGGTTACTGGGGGTCGTCACCGAACTGTTATTGCTCGTTGGTTTTATCCAGTAAAAGTTGTTTCACGGATGACATTTTCTGCTATTGAAAACAAACGGTGAATGAAGCGAAATGTTGCAAACATTATTTAAGAGCTACCTTGCTTTGTTCAGTTTAATTTTTTGTGAAATCGTGATTTGTATCGTAGAATTGTGATAGATTTTTAAAAGTTGCATTTAATGCACGAATTAAATTTAAAATTCGGTATATTGCGGCATTTTCGTAAGGGAATTTACGTTGTTCTAATTATGAACTTCAAAAATTCCCAGAGGTCCCTAAGTTCCCATTCAAATATATCGATTTTGGTCTTGAACATCAAGTCACGGTTATATTTTAGAAAAGAAGCCCAGAAAATTACGAGATTAGAACTGGTAAATTTGGAACGGGCTTTTGACGGTTACGCTTGTGGATGCTGCTCTACTTTGGAAGTGCAAGTTACCACAGTACCTTGTCATATGAAGCCCGATGTAATGCTCATAGCTCACCTCCAAGCTGCTGCGCTGTGCCGTGTGGCGGTCTACCTTGTGCCTGGATGCGCAGCTGCATCGAGTCCCGGCGCGCAGAGCCGAGCCTATCCTTGCATTGCCTTGCCACGACGCTGCGCAATGAGAGTATGCCGACCATCGCGTCGTGGCCACGGGCTCAAGGCTGTGGTGCGATTTCATGGTCTCTCTGTGCGCGGGTTTGATTCCCGGTGGAGAGCGTTCTGAGCGAGGCAAACGCCTGCATTTACTCTGATATGAAATAACAAATGTAAATGGCGTATTAATTTTTAAAATACCCGCTTTATTTAATACTTGGGCTTTAATTTTGGCTGACGCATTATATGCAATTTTAAGTTTTGAAAATTAATTATATGCAAATTTAATTTTGACTTTGAAGAGTATTAAAATATTTGTACAGAGGGAGATGTATGAAAATTGAATAAAAGTGTTAGTTAAACGTGTTCGTTCACACGTTCACACTGTTGCTTAGTTCATTACTTTCACCATCTGAATTCATGTGAGGTATTTCCCCTGATTTTTAGGCAACTCATTCCACTCAGATGTTCGGTGGATACGTGAAATTACTTCGACGGCGTCAGAACGTGACGTGACAAACAACTGCGCATAAGGATTGCCTAAAAAAGAGATCGCATCAGAACGTCACCTTCCAAGCACTGGTGCATGGAGGCTGCCTATCATTTAGAGGTTAAATGTCATATCGAGACTTCGTTATGTGATTCGATGACAAGTTCATAGGCAAAATGCTATAGTTTTCGACTCCTCTACATTCCGTAGAATGTATGTATAATATACATAATTGCAGAGCAATGCTCCGACACCGTGTGATCGATCTCCATGAAAGTTGGCACATTTCCCCCCCCAGGTTTGCATGCTGTTAATTTTGTTGAAACTACTACAGTAGACGGCACTATAGAACAAATCTAAATATTCATGTCAAATGCATCCCGCCACACTCTGCAGCATTTAAAAAAAAATCTATATCGTTAAACTCAAACGAAGCGTTCTAGGGCATTAAATACTAACCTTTTTAGGTCGCTCACACATCGTAATCTATTGTCTTTTTGAACATTCTACTACGTTTTTTACTCTCGTTTTTGCAGACTTGTAATGTGTATTGGTATGACTTGTAATGTGTAAGAGTGTGATGGAATGATGGGCAATGGCGTGTCGTCGGAAGTCGGACGTTAAGCGAGCGATGGTGTTTCGAATGCTAAAAATCCTCTCGTAACTTCGATCTGTAAACGTCTGTTGGTTTCGTAAGGGAAGGAGTGCATTGGGCTAATCTCTAAGCGCACGTCTTCAAACCGTATATAGTAGTGGAATAAGTCGTGCAAGTCCTTGAATTTCGTTATGAATAGCACTGTTGAGAATGGTTTGTTTTGTTTATTGGGTGTAGTTGGTAATTTTTGTTCCATGAATGAGATAATATGTTGTATTTTGTGTCATCTCATTTGATCTGTGTAATAATTTCCATAAAAACTTATAGTGACCGTGAACGAAGGGATCATCAATACAGATCTAATTTAAAGCATGATAGAAGAGCACATTAATATACAGTGAGCAACAAAGTAGTGATCCCATCGAACGTAAGCGACACTCCGCCACACCTCGGAGAATGAGTACTTCGATTTGTCTGCTCGCCACACCCCTTCCGGCCTCTATGTAAATTTCAAAATTGGATTTAGGAGGGTTAAGCGGCAGTATGAAAAGTTTTGACATTCTTACACTTGAACGAAATAATTTTTAATGTAACGAGAGTGCGTTTGAACTGTTTTTATAGACTCGTTTTGGTTGTGCATTAAATTTAAAAAGTTCTACGAAAAATCGCTTTGAAATATTAAAGAAAAGTAAACCAATCTCAAAATCTATGAAAATAAAAGATGTTACCGGAATAAGTTTCTAGATAGTTTTACTTTTAATGAAAATGATTTACTGTGTTCATAACTCACTCGTGCTCAAATGCCTTTAATTCCTTTGTACATCTCCCTAGACTATGTTCATACAAATATTGTTTCTTGTAGACAGTGCCGAAACTGTCTGGCTTGCTTTTTCAGTGTTCTCTCTCCTTCAAGCAGATACACTAGGAAAGCTTTTTTACCTGATAAGGAAAACGTGATTATTAAGTTTGTGGTAATGAAGTAATGGTAACAGAAAAAGGACTTTTACGTCACCAACATACAAGAACTTCAGTTACTAATACTACCCACGTAAACACGAAAATAATATATGGCGTATAACAATGTGTTTGCAAACGTGGACCCTATATCCAAAACATCGGGATTTATGATTCCTCACGTCGATGTTTTGAAGGGTTGTGGATATCATGAGTAAGTTTTGTCAGTTAGGTTTTTTCATCAAGGGAATTCCACTCCATTTACTGCTTTCTATCAAGGCCTTTACTCGAAATTATCGCGGCAGATGGCATTGTTTTGAGCATCGAATCATATTTTCAAGAGATCTATTACTGGAATATATCCAACAGTTTGTGAAATAACATGAAAGTAAATAACTTTCTTTCGATGGCAAGTCTTCCCTTACAAGCATGAGATAATCAAAGGGGGTATCGGAGGTTGTAATTTCCATTGAACCAGAGGTTAATTTCACCAACAGATTTGCATTTTTCGACGCTTTGTCACACGCCAGTCCTAAAAAAATATTACTTACCATTTTCTAAACATTCACTAAAACCCCTTACCACGTAAAGGGTAACAGAAAATGTACGAATATGTTGAGGAAACGTGCTGACAATGGCTTGTTGATCGCGTAAGAAAAAATGCGTTTGATATTAGGCATTTCAGCGACATTTCGATGTATCATATCGATATATAAATTGCCAAAGAACAGATTATGCTTTTGTGACTGTTTCGAAGTATACTTCGGTACATGTGGGGAAATGTAGATATTATATTTGAATATTGACATTCTCAAGCTCTTCGTGAAGGGGTCATATGTATCAACGTTAAACATTCGTGTTAAAATTCCACCGGCCAATTGATACAAAACGTGTACTTACTTTTTCTTTTTCTTTGCATACCGTATTTTAGTTTAAGATTAGAGTTGGTTACAAACTTCATGCACGACTGTAGTTGTTGAATGTTGAATGGGGTGCATATTGAATTGAAATCAGAGATGTACGGATGTCGTATTTCATTTTAGGAGAGAGAGAGAAAGAAATTTCTGATAAGATGTTTCGTCATTTTCTACGATCAATTCTAGGCAGAGCCCAATGTAGTACCTTCGACAATGGGCCACAGATCCCTCTTGGTCCTTTTTCTATCTCCTCCTTTCTCCACTCCACTCTCCTCCTTTCTCCACTCCACTCTCCTCCTTTCTCCTTTCGCCACTCTCCTCCTTTCTCCTTTCGCCACTCTCCTTTCTCCTTTCGCCACTCTCCTCCTATCTCCTTTCGCCGCTCTCCTCCTTTCTCCTTTCGCCGCTCTCCTTCTTTCTCCTTTCGCCGCTCTCCTCCTTTCTCCTTTCGCCGCTCTCCTCCTTTCTCCTTTCGCCGCTCTCCTCCTTTCTCCTTTCGCCGCTCTCCTCCTTTCTCCTTTCGCCACTCTCCTCCTTTCTCCTTTTGCCACTCTCCTCCTTTCTCCTTTCGCCACTCTCCTCCTTTCTCCTTTCGCCACTCTCCTCCTTTCTCCTTTCGCCGCTCTTCTCCTTTCTCCTTTCGCCGCTCTTCTTCTTTCGCCTCTCCTTTCGCCACTCCACTCTCCTCCTTGCGACCGGACGATAAGATTTCCCATTCGCAAATGACCCATGGCCCATGAACTAAACTACGTCGCCGCCACAGCTAATACGCGGAGGTCTGACTAAAACTCGAGGATCGAAGCTCCAATGTACGAGTGGTCGATAGCTAGATTTGCCTATACATGAACGCAGATCCGACGTTCGTTATCGGGGGACGCCCAGTTGAAACAAACGTCTTCGTGTCATCTGGTCTCTGGCCACCGCGTAGTGCGGAGTTGGCAGCCGAACGAGATGTGGGAGCTGCTGCCCCCCCCCCCCATGGGTCCACTTGTATCCATCTGCGATGTCTCCTGGGTCCATGGTTTTGCGTCCAAACATAAGTAATCTGTCCTATACAGCATAGTAGAATGTTCAAATTTTTGAAGTTTCATATCGAAGAAGCATTTATTAATTATCTTTCGATATATGCATCTAAGCCCTTTAGTTTCGACTCGTACATTGGATGCATTTTTTTGAAATCAGGAAATGCATGAAACATGAGCTTCTATCTAACTTGCACACTTGTTCAAGGGATCAAAGATGTCCAACGCGGGAGGGCACGTTCGCGATATATGTATTAGATGACGTATCTCCGTGTTTTTATTCAGTTTTCTGAATGGTTGGTAAGCCACAGTTCTTCGGAATGGTTGGATAAGTCATCCTTATGTGTTTCCGTGCGAATCCAAGTTAGTTCAGTTCTTATTTATTGCAGTGGAATTTTATTAAATTTAATGTTAAATGTTTATCGATTGAATTGGTAAATTTAAGAAATCTACTCGAACCTTGATTTCAACGTCATTACCTCTTTTATTTCATGGCTTAAAAGCAGAGATTGTCGTACGTGCATCCTCACACTCACGTAGACGTTTAATTTTGCTCGTTCTCGCAGTGATGCGTTCGACGGCCAAAAGGAAAGTGCAAAGTCGTTGCCGTTTGTTTGTTCCTTTATTTGTTAGTTTGCATAGCACATGCTGTTTCTGGACATGGGATGCGGTCAGGATTGTCATGTTTATAGTACATGATTGATGGCATGTAATTGTTGAATTAGTCAGTGCTCATGCGTGTTACGGATTGTGTGTTACTTTTTGGATTATATTGTTCTGCAATCTATCATCTGGTCAGATGATATTGGACTGGGGGATTTTTAATATCTAAGAGATCAAATAACGGTTTATTTATATATCGATTTAGCAAATCTGATCATCCTGCTTAAGAGAAGAATATCGCACGAAGAATGTTAGTGTGTTAGTTTCTTTAATCAAGTCCTAGACATCAGTATAAATATAGTATACATTGAGCGTAACCAGAGCAATCCTCTTCTACGTAATTGTCTGGTAATTTGGAAGGCTAAGTGACTAATTTTATAATTTTTTACATTGTAATTTTACGTTATAATATTGTTAGATTACATTATAATATTAACATTAATTTATAACTTTACAATATTACATTACATTATAATACTTGTATCGTATTAAGAGTTCTCAGAGTGAAGAATGTTTAAAAAATCATGTTAAAATACAAGAATGGCAAAAATTGTAGTGGAAGAAGTAGGTCAAAGATCCTGACCTCGAGAACACACATTTGGAATTCAACACCGCATGTTATGTAAAACCCGTAGAGAAACTCTTTTGACCTTTTCTGCGAGAAAACCTGACACACTGGTGACCAACCGGACCATCCGAGGAAACACCGTTGTTTCTGAATGTATAATAATCTAAAATAGTGTCTGGGAAAGTTAAGTTTCTAAGATTGGATCCGGCAGCGGCATTCTTAATTCTCTAGCATATTTATCGTTGTATCCATTCCGAGTTTTCTCGCGTGGCCGTAGCACCATTAGCAGTGGGATAGCGTGCGTGATATCCGATGCCCCCCCCCCCTGAGCGTATTTATCTAAGCTCACGTGTGTTAGGGAATGTGTCATTCTACGACTCATCGTAGAATTCGCCTCTGACGACGAGCGTTAAAAATAAATCGTCCCGTCGTCGCAGCTGTTTTTTTTCCTCCGGCCGCGAGACGGGCATTGAAAGAAGGCTCTGGAGTGCATCGTGACGCCCTATCGATCAAGCGCATCCGACTCCCGGAAGTGGGCCGTGGCCCACGTGTGGCGGGCCAACAGCATCGGTCATTACTACGGGCCGCGCGAAAGGGGAGAGGGGGCAGCATGTCTAGTACCGGAATTCGGCGGAACGAATGAAAACAACTGGGTATGTTCGGATCCCGTCCGTGGAGTGCTCTCACATTCGTAAATATTCGCTTCGTCATTGCTTGCCGCTGTTGTACGCGTAGAAAAATGCATTATCTTCAAAGGCAACTATCAACTTTGGAGCCAAAGTAAAGATGACTGGAGATCGGAAATTGCCGGAGGTTATTGGAGCATTGTATCGTTTTTGTGTATTTGGAACTTAGTGTATATTACAAGCAAGATAAATTTTCTCCCGTCTGTGAAGAACACGAGGCACTTACCCGTTTTAAGATTTTCTTCAAAATTGATTTTCCCTGATCGATCTGATCGAAGCCGGAGGTCTTGTAAATTTGAAACTGACCTTTTAATTTTTGGTGACATTTATCCAGAAAGCAAAGTGCTCTTTTAAACATGGTATGATTCTGTTCTCCATTCAAATTTATTAGTGCTCGGAAATTTGCTAGTGTTCAAACATTTTTTGGACTCTCCTACAACTACATGATTGAAGATCTTTGTTAAAAATAATATATTTAAATGATGTGCTGTACAATTTTTTCAAAATGGTGTGTTGTCTCGTAATTCTGAATGAAATCATGAGAATCCTGAGCTTAGGAATTGTGTGTGATCAGTGGTTTACGTAGTTGCCTGACAAAGCGAAGGTCGAAATTCTATTTCCAGCCCCGGCAATTTTTCAATTTTTGTGCACGAATTGAGCATAGTATTCTTTTACGTATGATGTAAGTACGATTTTTATTAAAACATATGAAATTTTATAAATTGCAAATTGGTATCTTCCGCACTTTTTTGGTGAAGAGTTTTTGAGAGATGGTAGAGGAATTAATAGAATACAATACGGGGCAATATTGTAATATAACAATCGTTACAAATAATACGAGAAGTTTTGTGGTATAGTACCGCCAACATTTTTACTTTCTCGCTATCGCTAACGAAGTAGAGAGAAAGTTATGTAAAACTGCACCAAAAAAACAGGGAATTTTCGATCAAAAAACTCGAATTACAGGGCTCTGGTAACGAAAAAGTGGATAAATTCAGTTGCTAAATTCAGAAAACAATTCTGTAACAGAATTGTCGAACTGGCGGCCCGCGGTGCCATTTATTGTGGCCCGCAAAAGGTTATTAGTTAAACGTGCAAGTCCCTTGCGTCTATGTCGGACGAGAAACTTGTGTGCCTAGCGCACGTGCCCCACTGGGGCTAACACTTCCTTAATGTAGAAATAGGTTATGTTTAGATTTCAGGATTATTTGTAGTAGTTCAAAAATTCAAATTCATCCCAACGTGATTCACTGCGTGATGCATGGCACAGCCTGAGATCACGCATGGTTTCATTCTAGCCCCCCCCCCCGTTTCAGAGTCGCCTGGCAAACTGCAGAGATCAAGACGGGGTCACGTGAAAAATTGCCGGAGTAATGAAAATATAAACCGCAATCATATTAAAGGCTGTAGTTGTGGCCCTTGAGACCTTGCAAGATGGACACCTTTGCTGTAACAATGGTGTTGCCAGAATCAGTGTTTTGGGGGTTCTTAATACCAAAAAATCGAATAACGGCAAAACGTCCGTCTGCCCGTCCCGTCTGCCAACTATACTAACGGCTAAACCGTTCAACCGATTTTCTCCAAAATTGATATTCCCGAATCGATCTACCTGATATCGCAGCCCGTTGAATTTAAAACGGATATTTTAATTTTAGAGGTAATTTACATGAAACCCCTAGGGCATTTTCAAAATTTTCAAAAAAATGTCACAATCGTTTTTGATAAAATTTTATTGATGGATAGTGTGGAGAACGTTTAAGAGAATGGTTTATGTCTCATTTTCGTTGAAAACTGATTTTTCGAAAATTGCAAAATTCAAAATTTTTTCGGCGTTTTCCTACAACTACAATTATGAATATACTTCTCCTTAATGAAATCTGTTCCTTAAGATAGATTGTGTAATATGGTCATGTGCAATTTCCGAAAATGTTAGTACTTTTCGCATAATTTTGCATGAAAGTACGGGCAAGAAAGTAGGTGCTGTTTTAGCACTACTAGTTATAGAAAAGGAATTGATGTTGGTGCCATAGAACATTAATTGATGTTATTTGGTGCATTACTTACCGAAGAAGTTTTAACATGTGGAGAAGAAAGAAAATCAGGTAATTTTAACAAAGGGTCGAATTAACTGCACTTATATTTAGGCATGGGAGAGTTGTTAAAACGTATGTGGCGAAGTTGTACGTGTAATAAGAAAAACGAAAGACATACGAGTACAATACGTTCAACAGATAAAGGACGATTTGTCTGGGGACATCGGCAGACTTCAAGCAGACAGCGCTGTTGAGTCAAATGGAGAATTGCAATCGAACCTCTGAACTAAACACCATATAAGTTAAGATTTTGCTTGTGTATGCTGACAATCTACGTTGTAAACTGTTTATTTCGCAAGTTTATTTTCATGAAATATAGTAGATATTATTGTCATTACCAATGTATGGATATTGCAAGACGAAAGCTAAAACATTTTCTGTGAATGCTTTACGAAATTTAACGGTATTTTGACTTCCCGCTTTCTCTCCGTTGAACGTTTTATAAGACAGGATAAAAAGAGCGTATAAACAGATACTCTTGATATTTGAGACATGCCATAGTGGCAGCATACAAATGTATGAATGTGCAGTGAATGTTGAATACAAATGAAGCCTCAAATATCCTTTCTGACCTAACCATCCTGAGTTTCTCGCAGGATGTTCTAAACGGAACGGTTCGAGCGGAATATTGGTATCACTTTTAGCTGTTAAGCTGATTTTCTTTGATTTTTTTCTCTATTCGAATATTATCTACCGGTAACTTGTTGGGTGTTTTCCATTTATTGCCAGAACTTTTTGCTCTGAAGCAGCACTGTTTTTGATTGCATATAGCATGATAGCATTGTGGATTGCATATAGCAAATAATAACATACTGATTTTGGAATTTGTTAAAGCATGCAGTCAACTTCATTTTGTGTATATGTCTTGTAATGTACAAGTCCCTTTAAATTAGGTATAACAGACAATTTATGATCTATATTGGTGCCATGGACTCGAGTTAAAGCATGATGCGCGATCTTGCCGAAATGTTTATCGCAGAAAATGTCCTCGTCTATAAAAATACGCGTAGGGTATTTAAGTTAAGTATTTTTATTCTGTTCAGAATTCTTGACTCGTCGAAATTTAAAAAGCATAGACACCAATTGGCTTATTTTTTGTATTCAGAATGTTAACTGAAGATAATCAGTGAAAAAGCTTTCAAGAACTTTTTCAAAATTAGTTATATTTAAAATGAAATGAGTTTACTATGACTGCAAATTTTCAGTAATTCTTTCTGTGATTCTTTCGTTACCCATCGGTAACTCAGTAATTTGAATTTGCATTATTATTTTCTAGTCGCTTAGTAAAAATGAGCAGTCATGATGAAAACCAAATTACATTTCACTAAGCTATTAGTATTACTGCCTTTGTTTTTGTTGCTTATGGTGACGGCGGCAGCTGCTGCACTGGCCAACATCCAACGAACATACCTCGCATTTAATTTTCACCGCGGTGACGTCATGCGAGTGGGTGTGTCATGTTTGTCACCACTATCATAAAATCTACGCACGCATGGGAGCTGCGTGCGCACCCTTACGAGGAAATTAGTAAGAACATTTAATTTCCAGGTGTGACCACAGGAGCGATTGCTTTACTTTTCGCAGTGTAAAACTGCAGTAGTCGAAACGTCATAGAAAGGAATCGAGAATGCCCTCTGGCCTCCGTACTGGGTTTTCATTGTGCAGTTGCTTCAAAACATGATCATTTGAGTTGGTCAGTTTACCTTTTCTTGCTCTAAGTTTGGGGTTATATCTTTACTATAAAAAAGTAGTACCAGATCGGGTCACCAATCCAGAACCCCGAATAGAAAAGGAATGCCACAAGGCAAACTACTGCGACCGGTCGCAAGTAATGAAGCTCTGAGGTATACCTAAGAGGCTGCGAGGGGCTCCTAGTTGTTCTTAGGGGCAGAATAGGAAAGAAACTGCTTGGAGATCAATTTCATTATAAAACTCCATTAACGTTGGGACATTCCCTCCCGAATCATGCTGTACATAATTTAAGGAAGGTCCTTCGCAGTTGAGAGAGAAGCGCTACTCAATCTTCAACCCCGCCCCTTTGAGCGTGCATACGTCATTGCTGCGCTATACCAGGTGCTGAACGCGGAGTGGTAACAGGGGTGCGCGTCGTAGTCGTTGCGCACTCCACGCGGCAATCTCTGGATTGAAGCGGCGCCCGAGCGTTTCTCATAACAGGGCCCCCCGTAAAAAGCTTTAACGGCTACTAAAAATACTCTCTGGGGAGGAGCGGGCTGCCTTACCGCAAACCGGGATCGAATAACAGGGTTCCAGTCGACCGGCTTCTCTCGGCAGATACAGTAGCCACGTTGTGACTTCGCGCTAATGGGTCGTATACTGTTAGGCACTTCTCACCGTAGCGCACGCGCTGAAAAAGTATCTCCCTCAATGCTATCAGGAATGCCGTCTCCAACTTGCACCACCGCCCTTAGCCGCCCGTCACCGCCTCCTTCCACCCGTCGACTTCGTTACCCCGTAACACGCATGGCACCCGCCATCAATCTCCTCTTCACAGTTCCACCAACCCCCGTCAGCAACCCATTGCCACCATCCCCCATCATCCCCCCGCACACACACACACACACACACACGGACATACACGTGTATACACACACACACACACAACATTGCGATCCACAACTGCCACTCTTCAAATGCAACATTCATTATTTTCACCGGGACCTCCATTAACTGCACCTTCGTGTCCAATTTCGTCGCTCCTCGTCTCTTGTCGCCGCGTTTCTTCGTCGCCGCGTTTCTTCGTCGCCGCGTTTCTTCGTCGCCGCGTTTCTTCGTCGCCGCGTTTCTTCGTCGCCGCGTTTCTTCGTCGCCGCGTTTCTTCGTCGTCTGTCGACCCCACCTCACCTCCTGCAAAGCCCTCGCCCACGGGAAACGAGGCGCCATCGTCCAGAACGGGCAACGGGTCACGGCCAGAAGCTACAGGAAGACATTCCAACGTGTTCCCAACTCGGTAATCGTGCTGGCGGGTGCGGCGTGCCCATACCTGCGAGCGCGGACTTCCGGTTGCGCGCGTAAGTGGCCATGTAGCGGAGATTGCATATTCGAATGCATCGCAGGGGAACCTGGCCATCCACACGCGTGAAGAAACCCGAATATCTGGTTCCTGCCCAGATGCTCTGTTCATTTGATCGCAGATTTGGTGATTCTTTCCAACTCTTATTTCCTCCAATTTTTATGACGTTGTTGGAATTTGTTTCGAAGTGTTATTGGCGTAATTTCTGACACACCGTATTATTCGTAAATTTTGGAAAGTGTGAAGATCTCACTTTTTGAAATTCTATTAATATTTCCTACCGAATGGAGATGAGGAAGAACAATGTGTCTGTTCGCTTCGCCTTTAAACATTATAAATCATATTGGCAAACGCATAATATAAAAATTGTGGTACCTGGGTATTTTACAGTTTCGTGGTAAACTTAGTTTCAGGCAGTAAAATGTCAATCTTTTGTGACAATGACCAAAAGGGGGTTGCGGAATAAGATACTCAAATCTACCCCCAGGGGGTAAAAAAAATTTGTTAAAAATCGTAATTGAAATGTAAAAAAATGTATTTCGCCGGATTTAAATCAATTTACCCGGAGTACTTCCTACAAATGAAAAAAACGCGTTTTTTAGCTTCTTATAGAAGTTTAAATTTTTTGACCACATTACGCATATGCATATTGACTTAAACTATCCTTGTAATTTTTATAGTTGATAAAGATGTTTTGAGAGTTTTCAGGTACTTATATCTGATTTTGACCCTTATAATAAAAAAAATGAAAAATAGAAGAAAAAATCTTTTTTTCTTCTGTTTGTTAAGAATATCTCGTGCCCAGACGCAGATCATAAAAAGGGCTGAATACGAATTGTAGCCCTGTAAATGGTCAACTATTTCCCAAACTTTCAACTTTTTATCTTATAATTTGCACCCGATAGCTCATTATAATTAAAACAGTAATGTAATAGTCATACTTATTTTCTTTAAAATGTTTTGTTTTATTAATTTTCGTAGTAATTAAATTTGTTCAAAGAATTGGACGCCCCGTCCGGGATTCGAACCTATATGCTCAATACAGCTCTCTATAGGAGTGAGCATAGTAGTCAGAGCAAACCTCTCATGGCCAAAGCAAAACAGTAACTGCCGTTTCGTGTGTAAGGTGCACTCACGTATCAGCCCCTTCTCCTCACGGGCAGCGGGAGCCATGTTTCCTATAACCCCGCGACATACCCGCGCAGTCGCAGTCAGTTTGAAAGGGCCGTCATGTCTGGTGGGCGTCGTTGGCGAGGCCATCCTGCGCGGCTGTGTCGCAGCCGCTGCAACGCACCCTAATACAGAACCGGAAGCCAATCAGTATTGGGTCGCATGAGAGGGCGCCGCCAGCAGCCCTGGCTTCTAAATGCTAACAACGGAAAGTGAATCTGTGTAAGACTGACAATGCTCTCTCGTGGGCCTCTCTTCATTTTCCGTTCTTTTTTTTTCTTGTTTTATTTCCCTAAGCACAAGAGACTCTAAGATTAATACGGTGGATAATTGCTCTTTTCGCACCACCGTGTTACGTTTTCATGGCCAAGCACGCAGGAAGGTGGACGCTGATCACTGCAGCCGTTGACCACCCGCTTTTCTCCTCTTGGGCTCGGGCACGGCGCAGCCTTCGCCAGAAAGCGTAGCCGGCAGAAGGCTTGCCGGAGAGCGGGCCCGCCCACGGGTCGTTTCGCGAACGTACTTCTCTAGCAAAAGTTTCGCGCTGCCCGAACGTGAAATGCATGCGCGCCATGCGACCTTTTCTTTCGCTTTCCCTCGCAGTTGCTCCATAATGAATACATTTCATTTAAATAATAGTGGTAATCCTAAGCATAAGATATACAGGAATTCATTTTTCTCGCAATTGGAAGACTCTGAAGCGAACAAAAGAAACGAGTATAAACAGTTGTCATTAAAAGATAGAAAAATCTTAGGGAATGGGTAATACTTACATAAAGTCAGTCATCTTAATCGAATATAAAAATGTAGATCTTCAGTGACTTGAAAAAATTAAGTTTTATCAAGTCGTATAAATTCTTGACGCAAAAATCGTTGCTTTTGGTTCACTTATTCGACAAAAAGAAACGTGGAGTTTGTAGCAATGATTATTACAGGAATGAACCAAAATAAGGGATGTTAAATGTGTTCTGTTCAGTGATCTTTTTTTATAGAGGAGCTCATAGAGATGCTAGGATGGGTCACTTATAAAAGAAATTAACGTAGTTGCGCTTGTGTTTGTTCCGTCGCAGGAGTTTTTTTGAATCTCAGCGAGTTAGCTCCGGGGGAGGAGGATGTCGTCATAGCTCCGGCGCGTTGCTTCTCTATCACTCGGCTCCGGCCTCCGCCCCCGAGCGTGCTTCCTGGGGGAGCGGGAGCAGGCGTGGGCGGGGCCGGCGGCGAAGCCCCCGAGCTGAACGCCGGAGCCCTACTTCTTTCTTCCCTCGCCTTCCTCCTCTCGCCGGCCCCTCCCTTCCGCTGCCGCCCGCTCCCAGCTGGCGGCAGGACGCCGCACGCCGCCAGGCGCTTGTTGGTCTCGCTCCCCCTGCCCGCGCACCCCTCACCCTCCTATCCACCCGCCCCTTGCCCTTCTCTCCTCCCGGCCCCTACCCTCCAATTCTTCCGCCCTTCCTCATATACGCACAGCCTCGCTTTTTCATACTCGTGCAGCCTTGTATCCTCCAAACCTCCCCCCGCTCCCTCTCGCGATAACCTTGTCGCCCCCTCTCCCTCCAACCTTCCTACGTCTTCCTCTCCAGCTCTTCACCCTTCCTGTGGTCTCGTTCTCTCTTCTGTCCTCCCGCCGTCTCATCATAAGGACCCCTGCCCTCCCATATTCCTGCTATAATTCTCTCAATCTCCCTTCTGCGCGAGCGGACTCTGGAAAAATTGAGAAGCGTTCACGTGCGCGTTTGGCGAAGTTATGATGGATATGAAGGTACGCGCCTGCAATTGGTATCGCTAACAGCGAAAAAGGTACACATGGTGCCAGTTGATGTCAGTTTAAAATGCGTACAGATGCAACGTTTATCCTCATTCAGAATAGTACTCTAATATGGTCAGAATTCCAAAATTTCGAAATCGTCACGCTGAGTCAACTTTTAGGGCAAATGGAAATTCATTAGTCGAATAGCTGCTAGTTGCCGCGACTGTGCGCAACCTTTTCACACACACACCCCTGCCCCCTGCCCCGCCTCTGCCGGAAGCGCCTTCCTCCAGAGCGCGCGTTGCGAAAGCGCGTCCCGGGCGTCTGGCAGCTCGCAATTGATTTCGGCTGTCAGATTTTCCCGCTGGCCGGTGGCGCGTGTAATGCCGGTTCCGGCCGGCGTCCCGGGCGACAAAGAAGCTCTTTGATTGCGCCTTGGGTGTCTTTGAAGCTCTTGGTAATAAGCGTTTTGCAATCTTTAACAATGTGTCTCGCGTATCCTTAGTTGGTTTTCGAGCTCATTTAATGAGATGACATGAATTTACTCTTTTAGGTATATGAAAGGAGAGTAGCATTACCGTAAATGTTGTCCGTTCTGATACAGCTGTCTGATATCGCCTTTTACGTTATTTGATTAGAAATGATACGTAACCTCTTGTAGTACATGTGTAGAGAACTGGTTTTTCATAACTGCCTAAGAAATGGTGTAAAATTAATGTAATGGTTATTAAAATAATTATCTTCCTAAATGGAGAGAAGTATTAAAGACTTGTCAAAGTAAAATCGTCTGCACTGTATTTCTATTCAGAAAAGTCATATAAAATATTTAAAACGGACGAGTTTTAAGTGAATGAAAGTTTTATATTTGAAGGGAAGGTGATTCTCATAATCAAACGAATGTTTAAAAATGAGTTATTAGTCACGCCTATTATTTTACAGTCGTTTTCACTTTGTCGGGACCTTGAGATCGCACTGAAACTTTCATTCAACTATTTTATACAAATATATGTAAATGTACTTATGTAAATTATTTAATGTATAACATATTTAATATCGGCAATCACGTGATTTTAATACCTTCCTAAAATCTGTTGTTTTAAGTCATTCTTTCGTTTCGGTCAGATCTGTGCAATGGAATCGGAGTTATTTATCAGCGGTTGCGGACTCGCAACCCGGCGTGACAGCCAGCGTTACTGCGTCTGCGTATGTTTACAAAACAAGGGGAATAGCTATACGACTAAAGTGAATGAAATGTTAACTAGTAAATGTCGACACGTGTACGCATACATAGAAATTCCAAAATTGATCTCTTTGTTATTAATTTTACATTAATATATTTTTAACATTATCGAACTTTATCTTCATAAGTTCTTTTTATACCTAGGTTCCCTGGACTAATCTTCTGCATCCACATTTTGCTACGTGTGGACTTCCTTTGCCACAACTCCTCTAGGGTTTGGGGGGTATTAAGACGCATTGCAAAGCTTTACAGGAGGCTGCTTTTTAATATACCGTGCTCTCAAAGTTTTGGCCAAATGCTTGGATTCCCATGCCAGCAACAAAATAATCAGAGGTGGTTTGTCAATAATTCGCGCTGTTTTCTAGTTGTTTTTTTTTACTGAAATCTTCAGTGCAGTAATTCTATACTGTCTTCAAAAGCGATCTATTTGCAGTGCACTAGTCTTTGATTGAGATATCTTCATGCTTCATCATGGCAACCATTTAGCTGGTCAGGAACTAGAAGTTTTTCTCTGGAATCTCGCCTGTCCTGTTTCCTTTTTTAACTGCGTACGCTCTGTGGTAAGACTGGGTGGGATGGTTACAAATACATCCTGAAGGGTTGGTAGTTCATATGGATAGAGATATGTGGATGTTTACATTCTCATGTACTCCATAGAGAAAAGTTCAGTAATGATACAGAGAAATGTTTCGATATTTTGATAGAAGAACACTGTTTTATCGTTGATTCTGAAAAAGTGAATTTTCTCAAAACGTCCTGAGTGCCTAAACTGTTGATGGGATTTTCATTTCAAATAGGATATTCCTCCAATCGATCTAGGTGATGTCACGTCCCTTCGAATTTGATACGGATCTTTTAATTTTTTTGGGGGGAGGGGGTACTTTACATGAGAATACCATAGGACATTTTCGAAATTTTGTCAGAGTCTCCAATATTTTTGTATCGTTACATTTTGCTCAAATAGAGCAAGGAACTTATAAAAATAGTACAGATCGGATTATTATTAAAAATCCGAATTTTTAAAAAATAGTTTAAAAAATTTCGACGCCCTTCCCCTACATTATTGAAGATGTATATTTTCTTAATAAAATCTATTCTTCAAAAGTGGATCCTTAGTTAATGCCATGCATTTTTTGTTTGTTTTGAAAATGAATAGTTTTCTCGCGATTTTGAGTGATAATGACTTTTATTAACAAAATGCGTAAACTAGTTTCTTAAACACAGCACCAAATTTGTTCTTCCATTTTTTTGTTCGAATAGAATAATGTTCGCTCTCAATGGTATAGTTTCCATTTTCATTGAAACACCAGAAATTTCAAAATATTGCCAAAGATACGTTTTTTGTGATGCGTCGGGGCGCGTTGACATGCTCAGCAGTGGTGTAACGGATTAGACCGGATAAGTCGTTACTAGCAGTCGGGGCTCCGGTGCTCTGGGCTTCCTTAAGCGAGAAATAAAAAAATAACGATTCGTTATCTTTTTATTATTTTAATTTATTTATTGATTTTGATGGATGTACATAGGTCAGTTGTAGTATAAACTTTACATATGTTTGATAGACTTACTTACTAACTTATATTTAAAACTTATTTCTAAGACTTAAATCTAACATAAGGTTGAGGATGCCCTATTGGGTCCTCTATTCTGGTTCAAATTCGGAGAAGGTTTTAAGGAATATATTGTAGGGGTATCTGTTTTTTATTCTGGTATGGTTTGGGTTTTTAGCGAGTCTAAAGGTTGCAAGGGAAGAGATTTGAGGTAAATAATAATAAAAGTTGGTGGCTAAGTATGTGATGTGATGTTCAATAAGTTCTAAGTTGAGTTCTTTGTGAAGCTGATGATTCGTGACAAACCACGGTGCATTGGTGATGGTTCTGAGGAATTGGTTCTGAATGATTTGTAGTTTCTTTGGATTGGTTTTTGCGGAATTTATCCAGATGGGACAAGCATACAGCAGTAACGGTCTTAGAATGGCTTTGTATATTGCAATTGAAGAATGATATGGTAATGGACTGTTTCTATAGATTAAAGGTTTTAATTGTAGTAGTTTTATTTTAGCCTGTTTTATTTTTTCGTCTATGTGCTGTTTCCAATTCAGTTTAGTATCTAAGTTTAATCCAAGGTATTTAATAGGTTTGTTATGGGGGTACCAGTTTAGTTGATTGTTGTTTATTGTTAGGGGGGTGGGGTAGGTATAGGGTCTTAGTGTGAATATTTTTGCTGCGGTTTTGGATGAATTCAGTTGTATTTTAAGTTTGGATGCCCAGCTATCGAGTAAGTTGAGGTATAGTTGAGTTCTATTTCTGATGTCAATGATAGAATTGCCAGAAGAAAATATTGCTGTATCGTCCGCAAATTGGGCTATGTGAATATTCGTTAATTTAGGAAGATCTGCAACGTATAAGTTGAATAGTGTGGGTGAAAGTGGTGAGCCTTGGGGGAGTCCTGCGTTAATTAGTCTAGGGTTGGAGTGATGATTATTAACATTTACTGAAAAAGTTCTAATGTTGAGAAAGCTATTGATAATTGATTTTATGTAGTATGGGGTGCCAATTTGTTTAATCTTGTACATTAAGGCTTGGTGCCATGTCCGATCAAACGCCTGAGTGATATCTATAAATACGCCTATTGTGTGATGTTTTTTCTGGAATGCTGTGTATATGTGTTCGGAAATTCTTAGTAACTGGTGTTGAGTAGACACTTTTTCCATAAATCCAAATTGTTCTTTAGGAATTATTTTCGTTATGTGTAGGTAATTGTTTAATCTTTTAAGAATAATTTTCTCGAATATCTTTGATAAGGATGGTAATAGACTGATCGGACGATAACTGTCAACGTTTGCAGGATTTTTGTTCGGTTTACAAATAGGAATAATGATAGCATGTTTCCAGGTATGCGGAAAGTAACTTATTCTGAGACACGAATTGTAGATGTTTGTGAGGGTGGCTATTGCTGGTGGGGGTAAATGTTTTAATACGATATTATTTATATTGTCGTGTCCGGGTGATTTTTTAAGAGGCAGTTTATTAATAATTTTTTTAATTTCAGAGGGTGAAATGAAGTGTATTTTTTGGTGAGGTCCATATTCTTGTTCTGATGCTGATTTGGTTATAGTGATGTGTCCAGGATGGAAATTAGTGTTGTTGACAGTGAAAGTTGAAGCAAAATATCTTGCTAGTTCTTCTGCCTTTTGGTAGGATGTGTATGCTTTATCTGTTGTTGAGTTTATAGGAGGTATCGTGTTTTTCTTCTTAAGTATTTTTCGTGTGAATTGCCACAGGGTGTTATTACTGACGCTGAGCGACTGGATTAAGTTATGATAGTTTTGGCTATTGAAGTTAGTTATAAGTCTCTTTACGATATTTGTTAATAGGTTTAGTTCCCTCTTAAGTTCAGGTGTTCTTAATCGGTACCAAAGTCTTCTAGTTTTGTTTTTTATTGAAATTGCTTTCAATATTTCTTTGGGTAGTATTTTATGTCTGGTTGTATTTGAGCCTGGTGGAGTAGTTAATTGTGTACTTTTTATAGTAGAGTGTATCATTTCGTTGAAATGAGAGATGGATTGGTCTATTTCCAACGGGGTTTTTAATGTTTTTAATTTGGGTAAGGAATTTATTACTGTTTTTTTAAATTTGTGCCAATTAATTTTTATTGAGTTTGGTTTAGGGGCGGGGGCGTGTTGCGGTATAAGTTGGTGTGTAGTAATGATTACCGGGATATGATCAGAGCCAAGTTCGAAAGTAGGTGTGGAGTAAAATTTGATATTAGTATTTGTGATGCCTATGTCAAGGATGTCCGATTTACGAGTACGATCCTGAGGGTGGTATGTTGGCTCCGAAGGGGTGAGTATTCTTAGGTTTGAATTGTTTATTAGTTGAGCTAGGACTTTCCCGTTGTGGTTATTATTTTGACACCCCCAGCTTACGTGTTTTGAATTAAGGTCACCCAAAAGCAAAGTTTTCTCGGTAGGTTGAAATAAATTAGGAAAGTTTGCATTTATAATTTTGGCTGTGGGGGGCTTATAAGCTGTTATAATTTTCCATGGTTGACTATTTATAAATATTTGGATAGCAACAGTTTCGATTCCTGGTGTGTCGGGTAGATTAATTTGGTGGTGATAAAGATAATTTTTGACCGCGATAAGTACCCCTCCTCCCCTATTTTCCGTTCGATCTGTTCTATAAGTGCTGTAACCTGGAATAAATAGTTTATTTTTTTTATTCAGGTGTGTTTCAGTTATGCATGCTACGTCAATTTTATGATGATGCAGAAAATGAATTAGTTCTGTTTTTTTATTATTGATGCTATTGGAATTCCAATTCAAGATGGATATATTATTAGTGGGTTGAGTTGACACCATTATTGCTTAGATAAGCGGTGACAGAGTTTTGAATGGTGCTGATGATGGTAGGGATTAAAGAATTTATGAAATTAATGATGCATGAGGTGATTGAGTTGATTATTGTGCTGATAATTGGACTGTTAGAGTCAGAATCATTTGGATGGGAAGAGGACTGGGAGTGGGTGTGAGAATTTTGTGAGTTGGATTGGATTCGATTTTTGGAGTTTGAGATGTGGGTGAAGTTTCGGAGAGTACTGGTTTGGGGTAATTTTGGGAAGTTTTCTGTAGATTGATTTGGAGGAGGGGGTGGGGGAGGGGTTTGAGAGTTTTGAGGGTTTTCATTTCTATTAGTTTTGTTGCGATCATTGTTTTTTCTTTCAAGGATTTCTTTAAAATAAGAACAGTTTGGATTTCGTATGTCCGCTCGATGATTTCCGTTGCAGTTCGCACAGAGAGGGGTTTTAGTTTTGTTGGGGCACGTCACAGAATAATGATTTCCGGCACAAAAAGCGCAATTGATAACATGATTACAGTTATTCTTCGTGTGACCGTAATCTAAACATCTCTGACACTGCAAGGGGCCTTGAGGTTTTCGACGTCTTTCTGTTTTCACCCGATGATTGCATATTTGAGTTATTTCTAAGATTGTTTCTATTGGTTCACTTCCGTTAAATTCGGCGGCCACAACAGGAACTGGATTATTGTCTTTTAGTAGTCTTGTAACTTTGGTGATTGATGGGTAGCGTTGTTTTAAATCTGAGAAGATTTCGGGTTCCGTAATTGACTGATGTATGTTTTTAAATACAACTGAATATTTTTTGTTAGATGGGTCTTTAAACGAATGAAAATTTCTCTGAGTTTGTATTAAATATTTGATTATGCAACGAAAGTCTGTAGATGTGTTGGCACTGATTTTAACCTTGTTTTTGATGTCTGCTACGAAATTTTGGGTAACATTAATTTTTAATTCCTTGATAAAGTTATTAACTTGTTCGATGCGGGCTACAAATATTGGTGGGATTCTATTTGATACACTAATTTGATCTTGTTGATTATTTAGATACTCGAACCTTGTGTCCTCGGGCATGGAGTCTTTACTAGCAAGCAGATGAAATCTGTTATTCACTGGCACGTTATATTGAAGGTCACTATCATCAGCAGATGGATCACTGTAATTGCTGGATTCCGCACTTCTTTTTTTATTATGAAAATCATCAAGTTCACAGACTGACCTTTTTCTCACTGCTCCTGATGTTGAAGGTTGATGCTCCGTGCTGTTTGTAGCTCCTGTTGACTGAGTAACCTCCGCGTTTCCTTGAGTGTTGGTCAGGGGCGGGGCCATGCCGGGTTGTACGTCCATGGCTTCCTCTGATGGCGGAACTTGCAGCGTCGGATTTTCGTCACCGTTGGTGAAATTGTTGATGTCACTATTGTGAAGCGTTAGCAGGGCTTGACTAATAGCATGCCCTGTTGATGAGTTTGTGTCGCATGACAGACTGGTCACTACTAACACCAGTCTTCGTTGCTACGCACTGCGGGAGCGCAGTCACTCGGCACTATGTTCCCTAGTAGACGAACAAGCCGGGACTGAGCGCTAGCAAGGTAAGCACAGCGGAGCTGGGCACGTCCGCACACCACCGCTGCTGAACGACGAATGAATGATTCGTTATCTGAATATAGAACACCCAGTATTGTGTTATCTACAGTATTATATCTTCGTTTCTTCATGTTTCATCTTCTGTTTTTTTGTTAAGTTTCTTCCCTCTTTCCTAATAAAACAATTGACAGCGATTCGCTATACTCTGTTAATTTATTAACCGATAACTTCTCGCATCGACTTGGTATGTGATGCTACGCCGTCGCTAGAAAAGTGGAAGGGCGTTTCGTCAGCGTGAGGTAGTCTCTGCGTGAAAACGGTGCCATCATCGATTCGGGCGCCGTTGGCCGCCGCTTTGGAGGTTCAGATAAAAGCTTCGTTGCGTTAAATAGTGCATACTGAAGAGGCGCGGGCGGACACGCAGGTACGTCGCTCGCTCGCGCGCGCGTCACGCGCGGGTGGCGCTCGGTGGGCGGGGCGGGGCGGGGCAGGGCGGAGATCGCAAGTGGAGCGTGCGGCGGGAGGCGTGTCGCAGGCGGCCAGGGGGAATGTTAGCGCCGAGGAAGGGTAGCCGTCTCCGCCGCAGCCGGTGGGGGAGGGGGGCGGAGATAAGGCGCGCGAGCGGGTAGAGGTGGGGAGTGGAGGAGGAAAGGAGGGGAGGGCGGCTCGACGGGCTGGGGGCTCGTTCTTCCCAGCGGCCCCGTTAACTTCGCAGTCGTTCTCGGCACTTGTGTGATGGTTACTTCGTCTGCAGAGGTGGTGGTAGTAGTGAGGTGCGTGTGACTGTGGAATGGCGCTGCCGCAGTGATCCGTGTTTGTTTGTGGTTTTATTTTCTTTTTTCACCCTCCTGCGCAGTTGGATTGCATGCGGTGCTGGGGACCAGCTAAGTGCGCTTGGCAGTGGTGGTTTGTATATTTTGCCGGAGGCCCCATTGACAAAATTGGTTCAAGAGTTGGCATGAACGTTTAATCGCTCGTCTCGTGTTAACTGTCTGGTATGGGTACCTAGTGAATTGACAATGAGAAGTACGTAATTTTCCGTTTTTTGTTGTTTTGCTCTCGTAAATTGAATCGTGCATCTTGATTTTCGATACTTGAGCTCACGCTGTAACCTCAATAATTTAGAATTTCAGGAATTAAATTAAACCTTTTATTTTTCTAACAATGTGGTACGCTTTTAGGACTTCGGTTAAGATGAAGCGAAATCGGGCAGTTGGTGTGCTGTACCTTTGTTGACATATTGTACAAAAAAGTGCGTTAAAACTCCAAATATCGAGACTTCGCTTTCGTCATAGTTGATCATTTGTAAGGCAATGGAAGCACACATCTCAGGTTTTGCCAGAAATAGATTTTCACTGCGGTTCCGTCTGATCCGGCGGTGACGGCAATTTCATCGGCCACTCCATCGGATATTGCGCTGTTAATGTGTCGGAAATGGGATTAGCGTCGGGAATGGCCCTTGATTGGTCTGGGTCTATCGGAAAACCTTTTTCGTTGCTTCGCTGCTCCTCGGGCAGTAGACAAAACTACGCCTTGTAATAGTTTGATATACCTAAACGCTCGGCGTGTACGCTAGAATTTTAAAGGAAACATGTTGTCAGTAAATGTATTTTCAGTCACGTGAAAGTTTATTTAAATTATCATTGTTATTGCATGGAATTTTAAATATCGTAGGAAAACTGAGGTATCTGAAGATAAATTATGTAATCTATTGTATGGAATTTCGTGCCTCGAGCGCTACTGTACTTCGTCAGTGCTGATATGAAAATGAGGAGAGGTGCCAACATTGTCACCAGTTCTGTAAAGGAAAGCTGTCAATCTAATTTCTTGGGATCTGTATATCCTAAAACGGCACTGTAGTATAAGAAATGTAGTATTCGCTGCAAATGTACAGCTTGCTAAAACTATTAAACGTCAGATGCAGTTAAAAAGTTTGTAACGTATGGGATGAGAACCACAATTTTGACATACACTGTGAAATGTGCAATTAAAGGAAGTTCTTGTTTATGAATGCGAAACAGCAGTCGGAGCTTTGTATGTTTTGATCTCAAGTTCAACATCAAAGTTCCTGTTAATAATGCAATGTTGTACAGTGCCATTATTATTCAGTCAGTGCATTTCACGTATTCAGAATTAAAATTCGAATGACTGAGCGATTTTTTGAATTTATGAAAATGCGCTTTTGTGCTCTTGCAGTAGAGAAAGTTTTACAAAAGTGTCACTTGTAGGTTAGTGGAATCTGTTGTTGGGAACACCATAGATACCATTTATAAAACGAGAATGTCATTCACAGCTGTTAAAGAAAAAGGCGAATGATTGTAAACATTTCATGAGTTCATGGGTTAGATTTGTACAGTATGTACATTCCAAGGACTTCTTAATAGCATCCTCGTCGGTAAGCGAAGGAATGACAGTTTAAAATTAGTTTCAGGTCGGTGAGGTGCTTCTATATGAACAAAATGGGAGTGTATGCGATTTCGATATACCTGCTTTTGTGTAATTGCGTGTGCTTATTTACTTTTAAAAACAATTATTTTTTTTTACTGTTTGACTGTTTATCCCGGGTAATACCTGGTACGGGTCAATTCGATGCGGTTTTTACTAAGAGGAAGTGTTTTCTCGAGTATAACTTACTCTATTTATTTTCTTTTTTACATAAGATTTTTTATAAAAATCTACAATTTTATACCATCTTAATGAAATTTTGTGCGTGACCTTCCAAACGAGAGAAATGTAGTGTGTGAAAGATATTGTAAAAAGTACCCCTGTCCTACCCCGTAGAGCAAAAATTAAATGTGCAGTTTTTCACTTTTTCACAAATATCTCGAAGACTGTGAGTCTACAAAAATTAATTGAACGTTTCATAAAGCTCAAAAGTCTTTCTAAATGCATTTTGGTTCATTCAAATAACGTAATTAGGCGGATCGTAACAAACGAGGCAGGATTAAGAGGGAGGCGGTAGTGTGAGGATGGCGTCAGGCCACGCAGGGTAGGATGGGGGCGGGAATACACCGTACTGTATTCATCTCTTTTCGTAATAGATCAATAAATGACCGGGCAACGCAGGTTACTCTAAGAAGTCTTAAATATGACAAACCCATAAATGCAAGCAGCTGTCGAGCGTTGAGCTTGATACAAAAAATAGGAATTTCTGGGAGTAAATGTTGTAAAATTATTACTCATTTCATTAATCAGTCGCAAGTGATTACACTGTATCTGTCAAAGGTACCATTTTCTATTTATCGAGGAAGTGTTATTTAATTATAGCCAATGACTCTTAAAGCAAGAGCAATGCCATAATTATACACACAAAACATACTACGTGTACTTGTAGCTTGCTACCTGAAAAAGTACCCATGAGAGTAAAAAGTTTTTAAAAAGTAAAAATTAAGCAAAATTTCCTACATCGTACTTTAAACTCAGAAAACAGTTGAGAACTATAATAAGCGAGTCCATTCTAAATCTCCGGTTCGATTTTGAGAAAATGTCCACGCACGTTGTATTTAATGGGGCAAAACGAGCCCTTCATCGCCCTGGGCACTTGTGGACAGGACATTGGAATCCACGACCTGCCACAGTGTTCGAAGGAATTTCTTATTTCTTACGCCTAAATTTTTACAAATCTAGTTCGTATGTCCTCTTTTACATATTTTACTATGGTTAGCTCGTAACAGCCCTTGAGTGGGACTGGCCAGCCTCGAAGATCTCTGGTTCATAATGGCACAAACAGGGTGCGAATTGATAATTTTCTTAGAGGCAGATATTCAAAAACTCCGGGAGTGGAGGCGAATCGAAAAATAAATAATCTTAAGAGATGACATTGAGAGTTTCACAAACCCATCAGAATTAACCCTAAGAATGATCTCGAGTATGGTCTGGTCCATTTTTTGTTTTAAACATTTCGAAGTGTGAAAATCGTAAATGAAGCACCTAATATGAATTAATTATGGCGAGGAAAAATATTTCCTTCGTGGGACAGAACATATTCACTAATAATTGCCCCCCCCCCATATGTCCCGTCAGTTGGCACCCCGGTCAAAAGGAGATAGTTTGTATTTGTTTCAAATTCGACAACCTCCTCCAGCAGAAATTTTAAAAATTTCAATTTATTACTATTCTTATTCACTATAATTGTAGATATTACACCACATTCAACGAAACTATTCCGAAGCTTTGCATAGGGGAAATCGACACAATAGTTATGCGCAGTGGGTGGTGTTATGTTAATAAGGTGGTGGTCACAACGCGTAGCGTGCACATTCTCGTAATGCAGTCAACTGGGCACATTCACTCGGAGAAATTGTTAGTTGCTGAACTTTCTCATTGTATAAAAGAGCTTTATTGAGAGAAGTACTCTCCCGATGTCCCTCCTTGCCTCTTTCTAATCCGAGGAACTAATGCTAAGGTGGTTTTCAAACACACTTGACCATCCTGATGCCATACACTTCCTCCCACCGGCTGAGACTGGCCTAAACTCCATCCGTGGCTACCATGACACTTCCACTCTGTCACCGAAATGGCCCATGCGCCCGTATTTCCGTTCCCTACAAACTAGACCGTTTATTTGCGTTCTCCTGTGGCGCGTACGCCAATACGCCCGTATGCAAAATGTACGTGGCTGCCACTCCAAGCTCGTACGTCGCATATGCAGGTCAGGAAAGATAATGTTGGAAAGGTGACGCAAGGTGGGCGAGATAGCCTACCTTGCCACCAACGCACTGGTAAACGTCCATACCTATGACGGAATTCTAATCCGCAGCCCTTGCCATGACTGCCACTGTGCGCATGCCTCAGCGATCTCGGCCGTCCGAACGGGTTGAAAGAGGCAAAAGAGCTTCATAAGAATTTACGGTCGTTTCCTCGGATCCGAGTGAAGGGAATTGTTTGGTTAACGTGCTTTTTTGTTTGAAAATTTTAAATATTCTTAAGTAAATGCCGATAGTAATGAAGACGTGATATGTGGATGTATTGAAACACATCGTTTCACGAAGGCACGAACTAAGAATGCTACATGGCAGGCTTAATCATTCTAATGAACTGATAATTGTAATGCAATTGTGATAATGTAACGCGAGGTGTTGAATTGTCTTGCTAAGGCAACAGGAATCTCTGTTGATTGGCGATTGGGATTGCAGTTTAGAAATGAAGTGTTTATTAAAATATTTGCGTGGATCTTGAAACAAATTTAGCTAAAGGAAGTTAACATATCAATTATGAGAATTGTTATCATTGAACAAATTGAGTTAACGTTTTCTGTAGTCATTTCTTTCTTTCAAATTTTATTTTGCAACTTGTAACTTCTAACTTAATTTCGTTGTATAGCATCGTAGGCTTAGCCCAGAAAACTTATCTCAATTTCGTTAACTTTCGAAAAAGAACGGAGCAGAGGTTTACCTTGAACATTAAGTATATTAGAACCCTTCTCCCTTTCGTGACACGCGTTCAATGTTCGTGTGCCAGTCCTAACTGGGGTATCGATTCTTGTATTCGAGGTCGATCGAAATGCTGCCAGGATGCGCAAGTAGCCGACCTCAATAGCACGTGGCATTTTCAAGGTTACAGGTGGAACCATAAAGTGGTAAATGAAAATGAAAATTTGTTTGAGGATATTTTCAATTTTTAGAAACACCTGGCAGAGGATGATTATTACTTTGGTATTTTTGTCTGATAAGTGAATAGTTCATAAGCTGCACTCATGATTTGTTTGATATACTAGGTTATCGTAATCATCAGTCCCAACTAGCAGAAAAGGATTTTTGGGTTGCGATATTGTATACATTACTTGGTATGTGTAGATTGCCGTGATAAATGATACTTCATAAAACATAGCATGAATGGTTTAATATGATGCATTTCCCATTAATGTAAAAAGCTTAAAAATTAAAACAGTTCTGGTCGTCATTCGTATTTTGTAATTCATCGGAGAAATTTGCACACTGGTACCCACATAGAACCTGCACAACGGGTTAATGATACACCCGCATTGTGCTTTGTGATAGTGAAGCGCCCATACAAGTGATTTTAGGCCGTTACTGAAATGTGACGGGTTGTGATCGCTAAAATATGACACATATTGACAAATAAATTGACTAAAACATTGACACTCGAATTATTAGATTTTAATTCTGTTCATATGCTCTATGAAAATGCTGGAATCAAGTCTCGTTCATTCTCCTGTTTGGCGATTCTTTCGAATGGATTCGATCATCGGATAATTGTAGTTTAATGGAATTTGTGTCCTTGTAATTGTTTTGAACGTAAGGTTGATCTGTTTACTGCATTTCTTTGTCTAAACAGGTGACTGAAAATTAAATCATTTTCGACCATTTATATCAATTAAATGTATTTTGACACGATTTTTTGCATAAACAATTTCGATAAGCCATTGGAAAGAATTTATCGCACATTTATAATTAAATGTAACCGTGTATATGTAGTCTGTATTCTTACAGGGAAATAGTCATTCGTCTTAGTTCAAGCTCCTGTGTGAATGGGAATGGAAGTGGCAGTTATACTGCATTGCCACTCCCTATTTTTGTTACGGTGCTGAAAAGGACTCTCGCAAACGCTTCATTTAGACGAGGGGGCTTTAGAAAAAATGATAAATACATAATTAATTTTCGTTCTGCGGACCTGAAAATTTACTTCAAGTAAATTCGTTGTACTAGTAGAGAGTGACCACTTTCTTTGAAGGATCGAGCGTTGTGATTGATTCCCTGGACACAAATGATCAACGAATCAATCTGTAACCTTAATGTACGTCTCCCGGAAATTGTGAAATTACTTTCATATGGTTTCGGGTTTCGTAATTAATTGGTCTTTCGTCCCGTTTTTCATCCACAGAGCTAGTTACTCGCAGGCAAGCCTTGGTTGACGAGCCTGCCTTGCGCTGGTTGTAAATATGTGACCTGCGTTACCTGCTTCATTGTTTGCACAGCGATGTACAATGTGTTAACGACAGATTTACATTCATCACAAGCCTGGCTCACGAGCACGATTTGTTTCTGTTCAAGACAATTTAGGTAAATAACTTTTAATGTAATTGCGATGATACCTACCGCCTAGAAGCAGAGAATTACACTAAAAGTGTTAAAAAAGTAAAGAAGTCGTCAATCTGAGTTATTTATGAAACACCGTAAACGCCTCACCAGATCAGAATTGACGTTCCTTTCCCGGACCTCTCTTCGAAGCGTCTGGTTGATCTTTGCGCATGGCTCTGTAACGTTCAAAAACAGTGCAGGTCGTGTTGCTGGATTTGACTTTGTCCTGTGGACGGCGATGGTTAGGTGAAATGGGCCTTCATGGGCACTTTGTTTTATGCCCAGTATCGCGTAAGGCGCTTACTCCAGACTACCGCATCAGCGGTCGCAAACAGGAGTTAATGCTTTCGGCGAAGCGCAAACGGCGGAGGTCAGCCGGCTTTTCAAAGTGGAGGAGGAGTGGGGTGGAAGTGTCAGACTCGAACAGTGCGTCAGCCTGAACGTAAAGGTGCATCGTGTGTGCACGATGTCGTGTTCCAGAGGAACACGACGAGGTGTGACGGAGGGCGAGATCATTTCGCCGAATGTCGTAGGTTTTCTGTTTACACCCCAGCCCATCGGTACCGCCACTTCCTCCCTTCGCTTCCTATTCCGCTTCTGCTCGGCTTGACCCTGCCCGACACGATCCTTCTCCGCTCTGCTTGGTCCTTCCGTCGCGTCGGCCCGCGCTCTCTCTTCTCGCAGCTCCCACTCTCCATTCTGGGTAGCGCCTCCGCCTCCGACCCCCTCCCGCTCGGCCCCGCCCACGCCTTTTCCAGCGCTGCTGGCGATAACGCCCGTCGACGACACTCCCAAGCACGTCGCCACGCGAACATTACCCCGTCGGTGCGGCAGATGCTCCTGAACAGCACGCGACGCAGCGGCTGCCTTGGCCTGGTGCCTCACATCTTCATTGACCATAAACATCGGCGCGCAGCACAGGTTGGGGCGACCTACATTCCAGCCCGCGCTGAGAAAGGAAGGAAGCAGCGGCGGCGGCGGCGGCGTCTTGCCAGCTCCTTCGCTACTCGAGAGTCGATTTGCGGACGCTCGGCCCCACACCGCCTCCGCCCGCGCCGAGGTCAATGAACGTGCCGGCTGGCCCGTTGAGAGGTAAGGAGGTGGGAGGGAGGAGGAGTTGCGGTGTGGAGGTTTTGTCGGTGCGCTGTCGTTCGTTGTTCGCTTCGTATCGGAATCGGTCCCGTTTTTTTGTCGGTCGCGTTCGATGGAAGTCGAAGCGCTCTACCGGCACGTCTGCATATCCGCCTGCGTGGAATTGCGAATCGGAGTGCAATTGTATGTGTGGAGTAGGGTTCGCGCGCGCCCGCAATTGTAAGCAAACTGTAAACTGCCTGCTTCTAAAGTGTAGGTTAGTCGAATATGGTGGCTTTTTTTGAAGCTATTCTTTTTCTTCTAGCGTCTGATATTCAGCTTGAGTAAAAACTTTCCGTGCCAAGAAATGGTAGATATACGAAATGGCGAATGTCACGTTAACATTCCATACGCTTCTATGGGAAATAATTTGTACTTGGATGAATGAGAAAGCTGTACTACTCTAGCTTCTTCCTTCAAATTTGCCAATTATCCTCATTTTGAAAGGTCTGAAAGCCCGATTTGTCACCTCCCACGTGTGCACGCGCCTGTTGGTCCACATAGGTTACTCGTTTTCTGAAAGTGTCTTTGGCGTGTCGCCGATTTCTCGGGAACTTCCTTTCTAGAAGCGGAGAGGAGTTCATGCGCGTGAACCTGCAGCGGGAGCAGCTGCTGCGACGCGCCAGCGCTACTTTCGCCCAGCGGCGGACGTGGACGTGGAGACGGTGGCTGCGGCCCACCATATGTTCGTTCACACGCGGCCGTTGACGGAACTTTCAATATTTTGTTTCAGTGCGTTTTTCGGTGACCCGGTGCTCGTGTCGGCACACGTACTATTGATTCGATGATGTATCCTGGTGAAGACATGATTAGCAGAATGGGTGTTAAAAGTAGTGGCATTTAATAAATGTTGGTTTCAATCCTAACATTGAGAGTAATTTCTTTCTTCTCATTCTCATCAAACTTTACGGAATTTGTGATGTCACAGAGAAAAGAAATCGGCTCGCCACGTAAAAATAAGAGATTTTTGGAAAATGTGAATTTGTAAAGTTTTTTTAATGAGTTATCTTCGTAAGCGAATGTTACTTATATTATTTTCAGGTTCAATTAAAACTGTTAAAATCACAATTAAAACGATTAAAGTATCGCAACATCCGTACTTAGGGTCATCCTCAAATAGGTATGCAACCCGTCCATCCCATAAAAGTAAACAAAACTTCTGACTGGTGCATATTGCAGTCTACTTGGCCATGCGTGCTGTATCCAGTTTTCTTTTACCGAAAATGGCTCAGAACCATTCGAAGAAAAATTGATTATTCAGTCTTTGTTTCAATCTATGGCTAGTTTCCCACTGGTCTGCCGTCATTACTTTGGCGTAGGCGCGCCAGCGGAATGCCGCCTTTTTTTGAGACAGCAAAACGCAACGTTTCTTGCTTTGTACTGCGGAATCTCGTTAGTTTGAATTCTCAGACTAGATTCAGAATGCTACGGACATGGGGTCTCGGTGAATTATTCACCGGCAATGTGGCTCAGGGCATCAACTGATGGCATTGTAGTACCTGTGCGGGAGATCCTAAGTTCCAGTTCCGATGGTGGCAGGATTTTCGCCTCTAACTAGACAGCTAAGTCGAATACAGCCGCTGACTGGAGAATTCTAGCGGCCGGCTACTCTGATCAGCACCATGCGAATGCCGGTGCAGTACCCTAACAAACGGGCAACGGACCGTCGCGATCTTTCCTTCCTCTTCCTTGTCTTATCCTTGTCCTTACTCACATGCACTACTCTATCACGCTTGTTGGGAGACCTTTGGGAGCTTAGAGCTTGTCCCGGCTGGAGCGGTGCCAGGCTGGTGGGAGACACCTGGTTAGGAAAAACCTTGCGAGCCGACATCGGTCGGCGGCGGGTCTCGCCAGCCAACGGATGAAGATAACTGCCACCTCCCGCGATGAAAACGTGTACCACATTTACGGGACTAAAGACCTTGAGTTGACGCGCTCGGAATTACTAATCAATCCGTGAATTATGCGCCGCCCAGTAATGACAGCTGTAAGAAGTGCTGGATCTTGAAATGGACGTGGGTCTACAGACTACTCGTATTTTATACGACGTTAATACAGATTTGATGGTCTTTGTACACGTTAAACACTCAAATCGTGGCCCTGAATGGGAGCAATCATCTAAATCACTTAAAAACATAAGACTAAGTGGATCATGTTTGAAAGGAGCAGACGCGCGAACAGTTTTTCTGAACGAAAGTCATTTCAACAGGAATTATATTGTAGCACTTCATGTCCTATTGAAATTCGGCGCTCCGAATAGTCCGCTATGCTCGTGTATAAATTCGGTCCTGGAAAGTGAACTTCCTCACTGACATTTGGTGACGGGTGTCAGAACTGTTCATCGCTTTTTCAAGATGTTGAGCAGTGATCCCAGAAGATCGTCGTGGTTTGGTCGTTTCCATACAACTGTCACAAGATAGAACATTCATGCCTAACGTGAATTCGCGACCCCTATGCGAAACTGTTGCCTTCAAATGTTTGCACGACAAAGTTACGACGCACCTGACCGGAAAGTTCAAAACTCTTACTGCTTGCTTCGTTCTTCCCGCTGATTTTTCTGCGGTCAATTTCTAGATTTTATGTCTGCAAAATACGTTGATGATTGTCGATTATAACCTTTCTAAACACACTTTTATATTTAAAAACTAGATAAAGATTTGTCTGCTACAGTACTCTTTTTTATAAAATTAGAAACCATACAGAAGATCAGAATCGGAAAGAAAAATGAAATTAATATTGATCCATCAGTAAATTTTAGATTGTGTAATATTCTAAAAGATTATATGCCTTGTGAGAAATCTGGAAAGGTTCTTGTCGGTCTTAATCCCATCTGGATCGGGGTTACCCTTGATCCATAGAAACAAAAAGGAAACTAAGAAAAAAATGGTACCTTGCTTTGTATATGGACACAAGATTCCCTCCTCCCCTCGTCAGATAATTATTATTATTATTATTATTATTATTATTATTATTATTATTATTATTATTATTATTATTATTATAATTGATGTAGCATATTATAGTAATTTTCATTCTTAGATAATTAAAGTAATGCAAAAAATTTAAACGAAGACTCAATCTGTTGAAAACACTAGACTAATACCTTCAAAAAAAGTTAGCTTTATTAGGGAGGTTAGATTATTTTATCACGGAAGGTTATTGCACTTTACCTAGACCTTCCCGAGTATTTTCTTGCTCCTGGTGAATTACGGTCTGAGTTTCCTCGCGGTGACCTTTGATCGCTGTGACGTCTGGACCTGCTGCTGGTATGCAGATGCCGCCCGACGGGTTTCCCGCATCGTCCCCGTCGCTTCGAAGTCTAGATTTTCAAGAGTTTTCTTCCACGGGTCCCGCACGCGCGACGACGCAAAACCTGTGCAATGCAAAATCGTAAAGCGATATGGGCGTATGTGAATCGTCAGGATAAGTCTTATCTCTGATGATCGATTGCCTGCAGCCTGCATGTGTGAGAAAACGGCAATCCACTTATCGACTGGACTTAACAGAATCGCGTTTTATGTACAAGGATCGCGACCTGGATGGAAAGACTTTTTTTGTGCATTATTTGCTCACAACGGGGTACCAAAAAAAGCAATATTTTATGGAAAGGACTTGTTCCTGATTTCCATTCTTGACCTCCAGTGAGAGGATTATGACCACAAAAGTGTTCGTGCACGAGCGACGAAGATACACATATTTTCGTTCCATGGTTCAGGGGTTGTGAGGTTAAAGTCTGGAAGGTCTGCTTATACTTGAAGTAATGCGAATTTTTGCACCGTAACATCAAACCTAGATACTCGTAGTTGGAATGATATCCACTCATTTTCTGTTTTTATTTTAAAAATATTTCCTTGGTATAGTCACTTTCTTAATCGTTTTTGTTATTTTGTTAAGTATCGTACAATCATGCGCTGTAGTACACAATATAATGGTTTTTAATGAACGTAATTTTAATAAATGAATAACCTAAATCATTGAAATTTAGTTGATGAAAACAAACTTTCTAGTTTCATCTATAAAATAAGTTCTCCATCCGTAACTGTTCAGGAACAGGCGATTACTTCTAAAGATTATAAGACTCTTAAGTTGCCTGGCAGTGCGGACACATACAATTTTATTCTAGGCATGTTGAATTATTGTATGTGCCAGCGACTCACGCTTGTCGGCAGTGCGAAGTATCAGTTTGTGATAGTGGAAAAGTTTGTTTGGCAAGAGTTTGCCTGCGTTTTGTATTTTGCATAAAGGCTCGTCGTGTTGTAGTTAGTTATTGCGAAAAGGTAAAAAACGAATTAATGTTCTACCCACATTTTTCCCCATTTGGTATATTCATCATCTTTAATGTAAAACTGGTACTGTTAACCTGAAGTTTTTCTAATGAAGTTAAGTAACATTAAACTTCCGGTGGGACGTAAAAAATACCAGAATCGTTAACAATTAAATATAAAAATTAAATATGAAATTATTCTTGTGCTTACGATTTACACATAGGGATCACCTCCCCTCAATTAGGTAACAAATGTTTAAACGGGCTCGTTGCGATGCAATCTAACGGTTCATTAAACCTGGAAATTCGGGTAGAGCTGCGCGGGCTGCGGGCAACGCTTGGAGGGGGGAACAGGAGGGGAGGACTCTGCAGCAAGGTCGTTGCGTTTGCCCCATTTGCATCCCGGACACGGCGCGAGCCGCAAGGAGGCGAGGTGGATTACTAACTTGTACCAGAAGTGCGCTCCTATCCGTAATCAATACACCGTTGCGCATCCACGCTCCACCTTAGCTGAAAAGTTGCTCTTTGCACAGCAGCGGACTGCACTCTAGTTATAATTTAAAATCTCGGGGCGCACTTCTGATTTTACAGTATTCTAAAACGAAAGTATCGATTATTTAGTTTATCATAAAATATGGCTATTTCAAGTTTATCTTCAATGTAATGTAATGCGAGAAAACTATTACAATGTCAGAGTAAATTTATGTTTCAGATTTCGTTGCATATGAAGTATGGCAATAGGTTTCTTTTGAATTATTTTAAACTGAGGGTAATAGTTTTATCTCGCTGTTCACTCGTACGATGATTGAAAATACGTCTAAGTTTGCAAAACTTGTATTCAGTGATGAATTAAGATAATAAAAGAAGGTAGGTTTGGGAATATATCAAAATGTTGAGGGTTCTTGCGGACCTAAAAGGTTTCACTACAGTTTGTCCAGGGTCCTGAAACGTTGGGCGTTTGACAATTCTCCTTTATGATTTTTTGTGAAACGCAAGTCCGCTCTTCCCTTCCCCCTCCCTTGCGCACGCGCAGTCTCTCTCTTTGCACTGCACTGCACTGTTAATAAAATAAAGAAATCCTAGAAACATTGGTTCGTGGGCAGAATTAAAGATGAGGTCGCGCACTACTGTCGCAGCGCCACTCGCTCGCCGCTTCCAGAACAACCACAGTCCTTAAGTTTCCAGGTCAAGGAGTCGCTGGCGAGTAATTGCGTTCTACCTGTTGCCCAAAGGAAAGGATGAGGAAGGAAAGGTCGTTCTGCAACTTGGCTAGGTTTCTTTGTGCTGGTGATTAGTATAAACTGTTCAGAAGGATCTGCGAAACGACAAGACTCCAAACAGTAGCTACCGGTTGTTCAGCATAGGACGCAGGTCTATAACTGGGAGGTATGGGAAGGAGTGGAAATTAGAGGAAAATAGAAGTTATGACATGTTTACGCAGTAATCTTGAAACTGTTTAAAGTGTAAAATTTAATAAAAATTGTTCGGTATGCCTACCATGCGGCACTGGCAGATAAATACGTAACGATGAGAGGTTGCTCGACCTCGTAGATGCGGTCGGTACGCTTCGGAAGCTTAGATGCTAACGGGTTACTTTATATTTGTTCCGGCGTAGAATCGGGTAGAACCTCCAGCCCGACGTGACGTCCTTTTCATGCTTGAAAGCTACGAGCGGATTTCTCCCCCAGAAGGGTGTACACTCCACTACCCCACTAATATAATATAATTTAAATTTTTTAGTAATATGATTATTATTATTATTATTTATTATTATTATTATTATTATTATTATTATTATTATTATTATTATTATTATTATTATTATTATTATGTACCCATACCCGGGTCCCCATTTTCTCTAATATTTTTTTAAATCCATGTTTCTGCATAATTCAAAATAAATGCAATGCTTACCTTACAATTAGTTGTACAAATGTTCTATTCTATTTAGAATTATTGGCCAAGTAGTTTAAGAATAAAATTTTTTTTTTTCGAAAACGTTATTTTTGTGAATTTTTAAAAAGGTTTCCTAATGTGTGCTCCCTTCAAACGCTTTAAGTAATAAGTAAAAATAAATGCAATAACTGCAAATAGATTGAACTCGGTATAATTTTACAAAAATATCAGTTTAACATCTTATACATAACATTTTTTTATTTTCGTCAAAAAACCGTTAAAACTGCGTATGACATACTGTGAGGAGAAGTGTGCACATTTTCAAAATTCTGTGATCCCTACACTAAGTCATATACTACTTGAATTTTCAATGAATTAAAGGAAAAAAGCTCCCATGTAATAAAAATTATTTTCAAGGACAAATAAGCAATACATTTTGGGCTCTTATCCATGTTGTCCCTGGGAATAATACTACCTGCTGTGACATGGAAACGATAATTTGAATAGCTATATTTCCCACTGAATTCTAGAAGACGTGCACAGATAATGAAGTTACATTTATGTCCAGAAGCAAAACAAGGGGCCATCTCAGCATTTGCTCAATGGATCAGAGAAACTGGACGAAAAACCTGATCATTGACCTAGAAGCTGCGATACAATACTTGTTACATATTGTTTAGAATTATACAGTCCAATGGTAAATAATATATTAAATATCACTGTTAATATTAGTTACTTTCCTTGTGATGCTTTAATTGTATAGAAACAGTTATGCAGGAGAAACTATTTCACTTTGGATTTAAACTTTTCTATAAAATTTAATCGTTTAATTTCATCTGGCAAAGTGTTGTAAAATGTATATGTATTGTATGTGAATTTTTTTGTAATGAGCTGTTGATACTGTCACCTGATAAATGATTTCTACGTCGAGTGTTATAGTAATAGACATCGGCATTTTCTGAAAATATATTCCCGCCCTTAAGCAAGTCATTTTTGACAAAAACCACTGATTCCTAAATAAACAGACCAAGGTAATGGTAAAATTCCTAGATTAATGAAGAGAGGCTTACAAGAATTACGTGGGTGGGATTTGGTTATTATTCCTACAATTCGTTTTTGTAATCTAAAAGTCTGGGAGCTATAAGATGTATTTGTAAAAACTATTACATTGTCTAACATGTCTTGCGCATAGTCTATGTATTAAAGTGCGACAAAAGTCGCGTATATAAGCAACGTTTCCGTCCCACGCACATTGTACATGAGCCCACACTGAAACATTGGGCACAATTCTTCTACAGCCCTCTGAAAGTTTTATATTGTAAAACATGCACTCTGCATCTTATTAATCTGGGAGGGAAAGATATCCCTGGTAGAACTTCCGATGCGGAAGAGCCAGAGGACGTGTCGTTCGAATCCTCGCCGGAGATGGTCTTACTTTTGCTTTCTGTTTAACTTCAGAATTCTCTTAAATCTCTCTTTTCGACTTCTCCAGGATTAAATTCTAAAATTCTCTTGACCTCTTTCTTGTTCCTGTTCTCTTGAACTGTTAGGCTTCAAAGTAGCCTCTTCTTTTTATTAGACTCCGAAGGTATAAGATATAAACAATAAATACCTTATTTTTATTTTACAAGACGAAAAATTGGGGCCGGCGTTAGGAACTTTCGGGGGCTCGGGTTAGGCACCAGCGTGTTTATATTCCAAATGCTAATAAAATTTTTACAAGGCAAGTAAAATAAATTACATTACTCTACATCAGTGGCTTATAATGTCCCCTCTAAAATGATGTGATGGTTCGAACACTTACCGATGAAGTATCGAAATCGGGCAACTGAGAATAAGCCCTTGGAAGGTGAAAAAAAACAACTGCTTTTCATAGTTCGTACTAATGACCAACTGCCTGGCAACAAGTGAAGATGAAGGCACTACTGCTTGTCTGGGCTGAGGTTTTCCAAAGAACTAAGAATTTAGTAAGTTGCCAATATGCAACAGCACTCGACAGAACAAATGAAGGGGCTCGCATGAGGAACCGGGCCCGGGTTTGAGTACTTTCCTCAATTTAATATAATTTTAATAATTAAGTAAATATAATTTTTAATTTAATTTAATACAATATTTCTAGCGTAGTCGATCTAAAATCCACATCCTCATGCCATCTCGGAGTTTTCTTCAAATATATTTAATTTTGAAAAACTTATTTATTCCATGTCTATTTCGTGGACATTACATTATTCTGGAAAGTACATTATACCGACTCTGCAGATTTTCTTTTAAAAAAAGGTAATGACTGGATTTTTTATTCACATTTTGAGAAGTTAATTAAAACAGAATTTTTTTTGTAACAGATGGATGGGGGTGAGGGAGATATTTGTAATTAACTACTTAGTTTATTCGTTTAGAATCCGGCGTTGTTTTTTTTTCTGCCGGATTTTGCCGGAAGAGACTGTTTGTGGGGAAACCTCCGCTTACGCTAAAGAGACTAAGAGGAAGTTGCACCATTGGTCCCGTGAAGTTTGGTTACGGTGTGTAGAACTGCTAGAAGTCCTAACGAGAATTTTTTTCGCAGTTTCCATCGTTGTCAAGTCTCAAGTGGAATGCTCTGGAAGCGAAGTATATGTGACTAATAATTCGCCACTTGAATCACTAAAATGACTTTCTTAGAAGTGACCAGCTCCTCCATTCAATTGTTAAACCAATGTTTCCCTAGGTCGTACCGCGTGAACTCTTGCCCTTGCCATCTCCCAAGGCGGTCTAATTTCTTCATGCTGGTTAGTGTATACTCTTTAGTAGAATCTTCAAAATGGAAGGCAGATTCCGGCGATAGTGACATATTAAAATTAATTTCGGGGGGTACGTGCACGACAGGGGGTCCACGATAGATTAAAAAGTAAAATTGTCCCATTTTCACTCTTATGAAAGTAAATCCCCCTTAGAAAAGTAGTCCTTTACCTGCAGGGTTCAGATAAAGTGGTATTTTTAATACGTGCGTTACACGTGGTAGGGCCCAGACTCATTTTCTCCAGATCACATATGATGCTTGTCGGCATTTGGTATGGGGAACGTTATTAAACAGCCACAGTTATTACTACTATGCTTGTTGGAAGTAGAGGTAGTTTATGGAAGGTGGGGATAATTTGTCTCGAACCCATGTCTTTTCGGCCCGGGGCAGTGAGGGTGCTCTCGTCTTGGGGAACTCTGGTACCCGTGCGGGCTTGTGAAGACAATTATGGAGTTCCCGTCCATGTCTAAAATGCCCATTTTATGAGAGAGTGGCACAGCTGATGCCTTATTACCTTCAGAAGTATCTAAATAAGGTACGGAAGTAAACACTTTTCCAAACGATTGAGATTGCATTTTACCTGTAGATTCGTGGGAAAATATTTTTTATAGTAGGGGTTTCCCTTGGAAGCCCGTCAGTTGCAGGGTTAGGAAGTGCTTTTCGGGTTCCGATGGCGTGGGCGCGGCTGCTGCGGAGGGCGGCAAACGCTGCGCAAGGGACCTGCTCTGCGGATCCCCTGCGCAGGGCTGTGATCGATGCCCGGCGGCGTGCTATCAGCGCCACGGAGCAAGTGTTCTTTTCAGCAATCACAACCACAGATGCGGCTTTAAGATGAACGGTAAAAATCTGTTGTACATTATAGATGGAAACCTACGGCCTTCTTATTTCAATACGGATTACTAAAGTTTCCTTGCTTCATTAATTACGTTTCTGTATAAATAGCGCTCAGAGAGTTAGCATGTATTTTCATGACATTCAAATCAGCGCTATAGGAATAGGCCATAATGATTAGCGATATAGCGTATTCCTCCGGTTACGATCATAAACAGCAGGCAGACAAAAATTGCATTTGCTATTCGTACGCAATTTCACGTTTTACTAGACCTCTGGAACATTTGAAGTGTACTGGTCGGGCAGGGCCGAAGCCGGGCCTGATGTCGCGTCCTTTCCCGTTGGTCATGGGTTGCTACATGAATGGCGTGAGAGAGGGGATCCTGCATCGTGACCATTGCAGCTATGGCTGTGGATACACACGGACTCTTGCTCTGTACCGTGCTAGATTTTCACGGATCCGCTGCTGGTCAGTTTCCACTCCTAGCCTCCATTAAAAGTGTGTTCCATGGCTTTTACAATCGCATGAGTCTGTGACTCACTTTCTTAGATTATTTTCTTCCCACACTCGCTTTCTTCACTTTTCTGCCAGAACTCACTAGTGTAATTTTTTTACAAAAAATGAATTATCAGTTTGTTTTGTTTATAATATTGCAATGATAATTCTTCGAAAAATAAGGAACATTGAGAAAAAAGTAAACACAACTGGAAACTGATCGGAAAACTATTTCTACCTTCCGGAAAGAGACAGCAAGCCAAAGGGCTCGCGTGCGTAAAGGGCACGGGTAGAGCCTTCATGAGGGCACATACACAGGCAGGGGAACTTCGGAAGTAGTAGTGTGTGTCTGGTGACTTCTAAATGCTGCATTGGAGATCGTCGAATTTAAAGTGCTTCGCGATTTTAGTATTGATCTCACAATATGAAGTTCGCTGACTTTGAGGGTTTATCTCAGAGATTACTTCGATTGGGCCTACTTTATTCATTTAGAATACTAATCTTTCAGAAAATGTATATTATTATTGACAACATTAAGTATATGTAACAATGTTAATTATATTGTATGCGTCCAATAAGAGTGAAACTTCATGATGGGAGGTCACACCGTTTTGTATAAATGGTATATTTTAGAAAAATCATTGTAACAACAAACTTTTTGAAGATTGCCATCTTTGATATTGCCTTGAATTGAATTACAGAAAATGCATTTAGGAAAGTTTAAGAAACCGGGAATATGGGTAGGTTAAAAAGCCGAAGTAGACCTTGTATCAGTTACTCAATTTCTGAAAAACGTGGAGATTGCTGGGTTTGAAACCAGCCCCTTGTATATTAAATTTTTAGTACGCATTTTAATACTACGCGTCATTAAACTTTGTAGTTGTGACGTGTCGCTTGATTTTGATGTCAAGAAATGTTAGAATTTACATAGTTGTAAAATCTGTTTTTCATGTACTTAGTATCGCTCCAAAAAATCGGTAATGGATTTCATCCTACAAATGCCATAGAAACGTACATTACTCCTCTACTCGAAACTTACTCACGATATTATAACAGAACTGTCTATTTTCAACTTAATCGAATTCTGAGATGCTTGCAATCGTTCCAAGAAGTTCTACATTTTCATTTTTACTGCGTAGAAAATATATCTAACGCGGGTCCAATTTCGGATTTTCCGGCAGAAAAGCATTTTGTGGGTTCTTGAAACTTTTACGTACCCCCACAAGAGTGGATATTTATCGATCCTTTACATAGTAAATTACTGCCTTTTATACGTATTGTAGACAGAATCCTCATTTCCGGTACTCTATACGAATTGTTTTGTCAATCTATTCCTCTCATGAACAATACGAGCGCCAACACGGTATACGGCATTTTCCCCAAAATGGGTATTTTCCGATCGATCTAAATGATAACTCGTCCATTAGAATTTGAAACGAATCTTTTAATTTTCAGAGGTATCTCAAAAAGTGCCGTAGGTCATCCCAAAATCTTATAAAAGTAGTTGTTTTTTTTCTCCAATGCAGCAAAATGGTCCTTAAAAATGGAGCACAAACCACTCAATTCAATAGCAGATAAATATTTTAATTTAACCTTTTGAAGTGAAACAATCTTTCTTGAATCTCTCGCGCTTTCTTTGGGTAGGAACTTGATAGCTGAAGTGTCAGTAGAATGTTAGAATATTAAATTAGTTTAGTCGCCAATAATGCGTGAAAGTATGTACTGTAGCACAAGTTTTATTATACAAATGGTTTCTTTCGATGTTTGTGATTTCAATAATTAATGTCTCAATTAAAAAAATTTCAAAATCCCAAGTGTTCTGGGTCTCTGACTAGTTGCAAAAAATACTAATAATTTCTCTTAAAAATTAATTTCATGTTACTGACAAAGGCTGCATGTAATAAAATACTTCGAAAATTGTACGATGCGTCATTCTATTAGAAATTTAATGGCCTTGTGTATTATGAGTAATCTGGTGAAACTTTTTATTTTTTTGAATTCTTTTAGCTTGTAAACTAGTTTTGAAGTTCATATTTCGAGAGAAGGCCACCATTACGACTCGCATGAGAAGGTTTTAAACGTGCGTATAGACACTTCTACACTGTGTGGTCAAAAGTATCCGGACACTCCCCCAAAACCTACATTTTTCATCTTAGGTGCATTGTACTGCCACCTACCGTCAGGTACGGATTCTCCGCGACCTCGGTTGTCATTATACATCGTGCAACAACAGAATGCGACTCTCCGTGGAACTCACGGACTTCGCACGTGGTCAGATGATAGTGTCACTTGTGTCAGAAGTCTGTACTTTCCACACTCCTAAACATCCCTTGGTCCACTGTTTCTGATGTGATTGTGAAGTGGAAACGTGAAGGGACATGTACAGCACAGGCCGACCTCGTCTGTTAACTGATAGAGACCGCTGACACTTGAATAGGGTCGTAAAGAGTAATAGGCAGACATCTATCCAGACCATCACACAGGAATTCCAAACTGCATCAGGGTCCACTCCAAGTACTATGACAGGCGTGAGGTAAGAAACTTTGGATTCCATGGTCGAGCGGTAGCTCATAAGCCACACATCACGCACGAACATGCCAAACGCCACCTCGTTTGGTGTAAGGAGCTTCAACATTACACAATTGAACAGTGGCAAAATGTTGTGTAGAGTGACGAATTACTGTACACAATGTGGCGATCCGATGGCAGGGTGTGGGTATGGCAAACGCCCGGTGAACGTAATCTGCCAGCGAGTGTAGTGCCAACAGTGAAATTAGGAGGTGGTGGTGTCATGGTGTGGGCGTGTTTTTCCTGGAGGGGGTTTGGACCCCTTGTTGTGCGTGGCACGATCACAGCACAGGCCTACATTGATATTGTAAGCACCTTCTTGCTTCCCACTATTGAGCACTTCGGGAATGGCGATTGCATCTTTCAACATGATCGAGCACCTGTTTATACTGCACGGGCTGTGGAGGAGTGGTTCCACGACAATAACGTCCCTGTAATGGACTGGCCTACACAGAGTCCCGACTTTAATCCTAAAGAACACCTTTGGGATGTCTTGGAACGCCGACTTCGTGCCAGGCCTCACTGACCGACATCGATACCTCTCCTCAGTGCAGCACTCCGTGAAGAATGGGCTGCCATTCCCCAAGAAACCTTCCAGCGCCTGATTGAAAGTATGCCTGCGAAAGTGAACGCTGTTATCAAGGCTAAGGGTGGGCCAACACCATGTTGACTTCCAGCATTACCGATGGAGGGTGCCACGAACTTGTACGTCCGTTTCAGCCAGGTGTCCGGATACTTTTGATCACAGTGTATATCTGAATAAGGTAAATTCTTCGATCTGTCGTCCTCGTTGTGAACTTAGAAAAAAATGTTTTAACCGTTTGAAACTTTGCGTACCGATTGTGGTAAAAAATATCACAAAGTCTGCAACCAGAATTAAGGAACAATACCAGTCTGCCTGAAGGGTTTGTAGGGTGGTGGTGATTTAAATTATTGAAGCTCTCGGCATCAATTCATTACAGTAATTGAACATTTGAAGATCGGAATATCTTTGGATTATTATAGTTGTAAAGACAAAACTAGTTAGCGTTTTTCAATAGTTTAGGTAAACATGTTTATCTAAACAATTGGAAAATTAGCGTCTAAATTTCACTCTTTAGTATTAATAAATAAGTTTCAAATGCATTAAAAATGGGAAGGTGAAATACTTTCTGCAAATGAAAATAAAATTACAGATGCCTCCAGCAACAAATGAATGACAGGTCCGGACACAGTATAATGTGCACTATTACATTTAATTGCAACTCAATATAATAACTCAACAATAGGTCCTTTCGGGGATAAACTATTAAACTTGATTCATAAAGATTTAAAGGTGGATAACGGGGAGGAATTCACGGTTCATCTCTTTTCCACAACTAAAATATGATTATTGAACCCCCTTCGTTTTAGGACTAAACGAACCAGTCACACCTACGAAGAACAGTGATCGACGTAAGTTATCACATTAGAAAAAATTGCTTCAAAAAATATTTTAACGGAAAAAACATTCCTTTTTTTTTTCATTTCGAGTCACTGTAGTAGTTTCGGTTTTGAGAAAATAATTGTTTAAAAATTGCGAAAACTACTCATATTTTCGAAACATTAGTCATGACTTTATTTCAAGACGTCTTTAAAGAACAGATTTCATTAAGGAAAAAAATCTCTCTTCAGTATTAAAAGTGTAGGAAAATTACCTTTTGCAATTTTCGAAAAACGAGATATTTCAACGGAAGTGAGACTTGTGCCATTCTTTTAAGTCTTTATATCTAAAAACAGTTTCATAAAGATCTGGAGCCAATTTAGAAAATGTTGAGGCTTCATGTAAAGTACTCACAAAAATCAAATATCAGTTTTTAATCTCAGAGGTCCTAGAGTTCTTTGAAATCGACTCAGTTTTGGACAAAAATTATCTGAACGCTGTAGGTGCTAGCGTTGACAACGGCCGGCAGTTTTGCCCTCAATGCATTTTTATCAAGGGCCAAGAAAGCATGACTACACAACGTATTAGAGGAAGTAATTTATTTTAGTATATAGGAACAAGATTTATCCTCTTTTTAGTTATCAGTGCACGCATTATTCTGTCGAAAAAATAGCAGCTTTCTGGCGCACTCTTACTATACATTCTCTTACGAAGTAAGGCGAGAAAGAGATTGAGTAAGAAGAGAAGAGATTGCGGAACAACAAAGCATTGAAGTTTAATCCTGCAGATGTTATTTGCATTTGTCGGGGTAGAGGGCCGTTGGCCGAAATTTGTGGGCGGCGGCGTAACCCCTTGGCGTAGAGGAGGGGGGAGGGCGAGGCGGTGCAAGCGTCCTGTACAAAGCAAGCGAAAACACTTAGGGGGCGAAGAATCTCGTTCGGTCCGCCGCCACCGTTGCCCCGCCGCTGGCGGCGTGCCCGCGACGCGCGTCTGACGGCGGGGGCGGGGCGGGGCCGGGCCAAGGCGGACGATGCCGCCAAGCCCCGTGGCTGGCTGGCGGGCGGGCGTCAGTGCGAGCCGAGCCGAGTCGGAGCGCGGAGAGGAGCGAGGCGGTTGTTGGGAGCTGTTGGCGGCGGACGGCACAGTGTCGGGCGGCATGGGTGGACGCCGGGATAGCTGGTGGCCCGCGCTCGACTGCTGGATCTGGAGGTCTGTACGTAGGGAGACAGCCGAGGAGCCCGCCTGCCGGAGCCGTCGACGGTGTGCATGCTTTTGAATTTCTCAAGAGTCACGTGGCGTGTGTGAAGATTTTACTGCTGGTAACGCGGTCGTCGGAGTCGCGTGCTCCTGTTTGCCAGGCGTGCCGCGCCCCGTTGCGCCGTGCCGTCAAAAATGAAACGCTTCAGACATCGCCTGAAGTCCAATAGGTGTCGAAATCTGGAAGTGCTCCTATTAAACGGTGGCGAAATATGTTGTATTCATGGCGTTAACGGATTGAGATCGTGTATGCTGGGGGAGGGGGCGGCTTGCTTTCCGATGAGGAAATTGTTCCACTGCACTCGACGGGGAAAAATGGTTAGTTACGGATAGAAATTTGAGCTGGCTTCATCGAACTTTCGCGAAATAATTTGTGTAGTATGACGGTAAGCTGTTTATAAAACGACATACAGCAGCGTTTGTTAGTTTTGCGATTGGAGCTTCTTCGCAAAGTTGTAGATCTTCCTGACTTATCTTGGAGACAAAACAAAAGCCTTAGTGTGTGCTGTGCCTAAGTTTCGAATTTGACACCTGATGCTTTTTCTAGCGTTTCCGGCTTTGTCGTAACATGGCGAGATGTCTTTAACTGTATTTCCAGACAGCATAGCTTGTTGTAAAATATCAGGTCCTGAAAGGAATGCTTTGAAGTACGAATCGCTTGGAAAGACTTATTTGACTTTATGAAATGAGTTTTCAATCTGTGAATATTGTTCCCAATTTTCTGGAGATCGAAGTAATACTGTGTGTTAGTTTTAGAAGGAAGTTTGAATTATTTAATATGACGAGTAATATCGACTGGTAGTTCATTGGCTTGCTGGGCGTGAATCATGTTGTGTATAAAAAAAGTTGGCTTGAGACCAGTGATGATTAGCTGTCATTACAGGAGAGTGGATCTAGTTACTAGCGAGTGACATACTATGCTGATGACTCAATTCCGGAAAACATTCCTCAATTGTTGTATTTCAAACACCCAACTAAAGCAATTACAAACAGCACTGACTTTTTGGGGTTAAAAAACGCGTGATTTTCCGCGACTTGGAAACTTTCAAAAGTTGACATCTTGCGCAAACATCCGGAAGCCGGCATCTTAGAACCCCCCTAAAAACAGCGGGGTGACAGTTTTTCTCGAATGATTTAAGTTTTAATTTTTTTAATGGCAAAACCGTCGGCTCCGTGCATTGGGACGTGAAATATTTCGTTACGCCACCGTTTAACGTCAACGCCATCGTATTGGTAGGGTATTTATAATTACATCGGAAATAAACTTGCATATTGTCATTTCAAGGAATACCTTGGATTTTGCAACTTTTGGTTGTGCTTCCAGGGAATGAAAACTCCTGAAATCGTCGATCCTCTCCTTCGCTGCTCGATTGTGGACTTGATTCGGGAAAACGGAATACTGCATGGCCCTGTGGTATAGCTCTAGCAGAGTGAAACAGTGTGAACGTACATTTAAAAAACCTTGGCACAATGATGAATATTATTTTGCTCGTAAATACTTTTACATTGGCAATGTAATTCAAGAATTTTCTCATAAAAGGTCTATAGCGGAGGAAATTCTATCACGTTGTAAACAATCTTTGGGGTCTTCGAAACACAGGTTCCCGAGCGTTACGACAAGGTAGCGGCGGCATCGAGGGCCGCACAGGACCCCGTAGGTCGCCTCGGTACCTTCAGAGCGACGAGGGAGAGGGGACGTCACCCAGCGCGCGTGCGTGTGCTATGTATATCCCGCGCCCCTGTGTGCCGCGACTCCGCCGTACCGCACCGCGCCACACCGCGTGCTATTACGGGCCGACTCTCCCCTTTGCGCGGGGCGGGCTCGCTTGCTCGCGCGCGCTCTCGTGCTCGCGTGCGTGTTGCCCCGCGGCCTGCCGGCACGCCGGAAAGGTAGGCCCTGGTCGGTCCGCGGGTTGGCTCGGCTCGGCTCGGCAAGATGCAGCGTGCGGTTGGGTTCGCGAGGTGTTGAGTTGCGAGAGTTGGTTAGGGTTGGCGCCTCACGGCGTGCGTTGGGGCTAGCGTGCTCTAGGGTCGCTTGGGTTGGCGCAGAGCGAGATGAATTTGCCCTGGCTGGTGTGGTGCTGAGAAGAGTTTGAGGTGGACCGCATGTGGATTGGGTTGGCATTGCGTCGCATGGGAAGAGTTGGGCCGCCATCGAGGCGCGGGTCGGGTTTGATTAGCAAATTGCATTGTTTTGCCGCGTGAGATGGGTTGGACGTGCTGCGTGGAAAGGGAAGGTTCGATAAACGCCTCCTATACTTGTATTCTTAAGTGTAGATAGCGTTGATTCGATGGTTTGCGTACGTAAGGCGTGCGTTTCGAAGGGATGGTTTATCGTGGCGCGAGTTACGTTGTGGGCTGCGGTGTTCTGTGCGATGCTGGGTTGGCACAGCGCGATGCCGTCGCTGTTAACTTTAAGTGGCGGGACGCGGCAAGCGTTGAATTGTCATTATGTAGCGTGACTAGAACTAGGTTGGTTCGGGCGGGGTGCGACGTAAGACGATGTGGCGTGGTGCAGCGTGCAGCCGATTGGGTTGGCTCGGAGCTGAATGGCGTGTGGTGTGGTGCGGCGTGGCGCGGTGCGAGCTGTCACTCCGGCGCGCCTCTCGCCGCTAAGCTCTTCCTCTCAGACGCGAAGGGAGCTTTTTTGTGACGTTGACATTTTAGAGCCTCTCGTGGTACAGCGTTTAGATCGTTCGCCTTTCTGCTCGATCCCTGTGCAATTTTCGGAGAATAAAGCGAACATTTGGTGAGTTTTGGGGGACAAGAAGCGACGAGGAGTCAGTATGGAACATCTGAAAGTATTACAAAATAGGAAATATATACTTTAGGTTTTTAGTGGATAATGTATCTTCTCCTTACCCTTCTGTATTACAGCCATACTCATACTTGCCTCTCCGGCGAAAAGAATGGTGACGTAATTGGCACAGTAGGTTTGAAGACACTGGGAGTCAATGTTGCAAAACGTGTTTGAAGATTGTCTTGGAGCATGGTGATGCTGATGATTATTACTCCTGAAATGAGGGCCGATGAGGTCATAAGTAATTTTTTGAGAGGCAAAATGTTCTTAACATGAAATGCCAGCCATTAGGCAGCCTCTGGTCTCGATGCACTAACATTCTAGCAACATTTCGTGACACCTAGTGACTGGAGTATCAGCAGCTCATTCTTTCGGGGTGAAAAATAAAAAATATCTGAAGCGTATCAGCAGTTTGCTGCGAGTTTGCCCGCCAATGCCGTGCATTTCCAATAACTTATATTATTCACAGCATACTGTTTCACAGTTTGGCCCGTGAATGAAACCAAAGGACCTTGTATGGGTGCATTTAATGTCCATTGCTAAACATTGGAGACGTTGCTAAACATTTAGACGCCTTTCAGACAGGTAAATGAGCTCAACTCAAAAGCTATACTTAACATCAATCTGCACAATTTCCTCAGATTGTATCTTAGATATCCGTTTTAGGATTTTTAATTGCATGTCATGAAACGACGGCACCTGAAGTTCGACCAGATTCTTGGTTACTTCTGTAATCTCGTAATAATCGGCCAACAATGGAATCGAAAATCAATAATGGATGTAATTAAAACTCGAAATAAATGGTCACTCGACACCCCAAAGCTCCTCTCCTAAGATTAACTTGCCTACAGCCACTGAAAAAAGCTTAGGTTCCCCCTACATCCTTTCGTTAATTTTTTCTGATTTGCTAGCGTGTTAACGTATCATGAAATGTGTTGACACAGATTTACCGCTCCAAGTGGCGAAGGTATTCCTCAGTTTAACCCAAGTCTGGAGGAAATGTATTCGATCTGACGGAAGCCGGTTCCGAATAATTTGAAGAGGAACATTCTGTCAAACAGACAACTGACCGTTACAGAGGGGTTCGAGGTGTAATGTTTAGACTATTTTGTATCTGTATCGTCGAAAGGAAAGGGCAATAAGTAGCTGTTAGAAAACTTGGAATATCAGTACACTGTATTGATTGGCATTATGATGGAAATTTAGGTTTTACTTGTTTAAGACTTTTCAGGACATTATTAATAAATTATTTACTGTCTTCACATTTATTGCCCTTCATATTTTCACCTCTATAAGAGAAAGAAATTTATTTCCTTCCCAACTACTGCAAAAATGCGTGCAATATGCCCAAAGGGTGGGAAATGATGTGCTCATAATGTTAACGTAGTTCACTTGCGTTTGTACCAGTTTCTCGATATTATAGTTTTCATATCGATATCAATAAAACAAATCGATACATATAGCGCGGGAGCATTGTGTCATTCCTCACGGAGTTTAATCAAAGTATTAAATTTCCCATGATCGCAATGCAATTAACTGGAGGACTAAAAAGCAGTAGTCCTTAGTACACTCGCCGCCAAGTAAATTGATTACAATGAAACCTATTGAAACGGCCACCCCAACATCTTTCAGTGTAACAGATTGATTTTACTTTCTCGCTATGGAGAAGAGAGAAAGTTGTGCAATGCTGCGTGAAAAAAACGGCGAATATTCGGCAGAAAAACTCTTTATTACAGGGGCTGGTAATGAAAAAGTGGATAAATCCAGTTGCTAAATGTGTGTGTGTTGGGTGGGGGAATCCTCTGTTGTGTAGCCAGAATCCATGTTTTGTGTGTTCTTGATACCGAAAAATCGAGTGACTGCAAAACGTCTGTCTGTCCGTCAGTGAACAACGCTAGCGGATAAACCGTTCAGCGCATTTTCTCCAAAATTGAAATTTCCCAATCAATCAGGGTGATGTCGCGGACCCTTGAATTTCAAATCGATATTTTAATTTTGGCCGTAATTTACATGAAACCCCCTGGAACATTTTCCAAATTTTCCAAAAAATGGCTCCATAGTTTTTCATTAAATTTTGTGAGTGTGAAGGACATTTAAGAGAATGGTGCAGGTCTCATGTTCTTTGAAAACCCTGATTTTTCGAAAATTGCGAAAGTTCAATTATTTGCGGAGTCTTCCTACAACTAAAATATTAAATATATAGATTTTCCATAAACGAAATCTGTTCCTTAAAGATAAATTTTGAAATAAGGTCAGGTACAGAAAATATGAATACTTTCAGAGTAATTTTGCATGAAAATATGGGCGAGAAAGTACGTGCTGTTTTAGCACTACTAGTTTCTATAAAGCATCTGTAAGTGAACACTTTAAAGCGGTCACCTTGTCTCGCTGTCAGCGGCACGGCACATTTTATGTTATATGCATGTTGTCAGCGGCACGGCACGTTGCATATATCTATATACTGCATTTGACAGCCTCAATTTCCTCTAGTGATTGTAAACAGTAACGCAATAAGAAGCGAAGCGTAATAATGTGAAGATTATTGTTCATTAATCAATTTTTGAGAGTCTGGAAGCATTGTCTGAATACTTAGAACAGATATTGTTGGTCCCTAGGAAGATGCAACACTTAAGTCTCTTCTTTCGCTGGGGTATCTTTTTGTGGTTTTAGATAATAGATTTCTTGCATGCTCTGAAAATTTTTTAGGGTATGAATTGCAGCCTCGAGTCTGGTTTGCTCGTGAATTCAATTAGATAAGTACGGTAAATAACTTGCTGCAGTAAGACTGCGTTACGTCAATAGTGAAACGACAATGGCCGAGAAGAGGAAAGTGGTCCTGGGAAGCTAGAAAAGTTTCAGGGACACAATTTGACAAAATTTAAACGGAACGATTCAAAACGTTTGGGGTAAAGTGTGGAAATGTGAGGAAGTAAATGATGGAAAGTGTTTAAGTTCGAACGAGTGAAAAAATGGACAAAATAATACGGCCATCTGTACAAAATGAGTTTTCCGTCGGAAGTGGTCGGACATATTGGAGTCCATTTAAAACAGGTTTCACAATTGTAAATATTACTTTGCGTTGACTGCGCTGTTGATAGAAATCGTGTGAATTAGTTTATTTACGCGGTAGTGACAGCCTAGTTAGGGTTCTGCATCAATCCTACATCCGTTTCTCTGTGGGGAACTTCATAGGCGCGATGGACACTCTTAAGCTTGCAGTTGAATTGTCTGTTTCGGAAACACTCAGTGAGACTTGATTCATGGCGCGCGAAGTTCTCTTAGAGGATTAGTGGGCTTCGGATGAGCAAGAGCAACGTTCTTAATTCGACTTTACTATCATTTCCAATATCGCCTCTACCTCTTTCACCAACTTTCCGGGGACGTGAGAATCCCACGTCATCTATAACGCCATTTCTTTCGTCCCAATCATTGTGTTGTAAAGTTTGAAGAACTGAAGTAAGATTTTTCATATTATTACCTATAGAGTCGGGAGACAAAATGATTTTTCGGATAGAACATCTTAATAAACAAAAAAAAAAAAAAAATTAAAAACCGGTCGGATCGCTATAAAATATGGTGCCATTGGAACGACATCTGGCGGTACAAATCAGTCGTTTTCGCGACGCGCAATTCGATTTTGCAGTTAAAGTAACTAGAGGGGCGACACTCGCTCTTGTACGTTTCTGCAGGAAGTTAGCGCCGCGCGCCCGCCCAGTTAATCACACGCTTCGCATCCCGAGATTTGTGAAGGCATAAAAATTGAATATATCTCTGGACGCAACACGCGCAAAGGAGTGCAACATTGGCGATTAGTGAAAAGGTACAGGAGCTGAATTGTAATGCCAGTGTTAGGTTCAGCTGAATCCATTATCAGTTGGTAAAATTAACGAAAAATGCAGATTTAATAGCCAGAACATGATATGCCACAGAACAAAATTATTTAGCCGATCCGGTGGGCGAGATCGCTAAGGTAGTAGTGTCGTAGCGATCTCGGACCGAAGGGTCGAGGGTTCGAGTCCCGCCTCGGGCATGGTTGTATTTGTGTTCGTCCTTTCACCCCTTATCATATAGTTTCATCTTCACAGTTACCATAACGTTAATTCCAATAGTGGTTGCTAATGACCTAGATGTTGATGCGACCTTAAATTTTTAAAAAAAATGTATAAACAAACAAATGAGAAAAGAATGTAATAAAAATACGACCAACTGGGGATGACAACTCTGAAAAGAGAAGGCCTAGCTCTCAGAGCAGAGGATGCGGGCGTACCGTGCGAACGTACCTGGAATTTGTGGGAACACTGAGGACCTAATCGACACACACGCTGTTGGATTTCGAGAACGCATTGCGTTTAAGACAAGGAATTAATTTCTATTCCTTCATGGGAAGTGGCAGCAATTGGAAATGACACAAAATTTCACCTGGTGGCACCTTCAGGATCTTCATAACTCCTTGCAGTCCTTGAGGACCGAGGTTAGAATCTATTAGTGATGAAGGAAAGCTTGAATTAAAAAAAACAGTAGTATTCAGTTAAATGTTATTCATTATAATGAATTATTAATATAGAAGTTTGATTTCGTTCATTTTTGACGGATTACCTCGGGGCAAATAGAAAAATGAACTCGATTGTAGCCTCTCAACAGAAATTTTCTGCTGATAGGGATATGTCGCTGTTGCAGATATGGCTGATGTGAATGCAGCAGGTAGTCCTTAAGCTTCACATCTAATGGAGTCAACATTTGTTTGTTTGTTGTGTTTTTCCTTTACGTTTTTGTCTTAGGCGCAATACCATCTTGTTCCGTAGATCAAATGAAATGTGCGGAAACGAAAGAACAAGACGTACTGTTTTAAAAGGTATAAAAGGTGACGTGTAGGGGACAGGTTCGAAGATACGGTTTGCCAGTTTACATATGATGGGGAAATACTTAGGAAAGATATGCTTGTGACCTTTCCCGTGATTCCGAACTCACAGTGCGTCGGTTTGATATCGACTCGTTCTGGTGCAATCAAGATGATCTGGGGTACCTGCCAAACACCAGTGCACGATGAGTTGCCTACCAATCAATGGAAGGTGTCTCCTCTGTAACTTCGTTATATTTCACCCATGTTCATTGGCAAAAAGTGATCTTCGACCCCCCTCCCCTACACGCGCGCGCGCGTCCTAGAAATGTGCATCATTTATCCTGAGAAGCCTTGTTGTTGGGGAAAAAATATTAAGAAACTCGTATATTCACTTTGCCTTGCAAAACTAAATTACCAAGATCGTAAATTGAGGCAAATTCGTAATATTTTTTGTCGTAAACTAAAATAAATACAAGATAGGTATTAATTCAGTACGAGTCTATGTAATAATCGCCATAAAAGTATATGCGATTATCAAATAGCATTGAGGAAAATTAAAATTGACTGGTACTCTGCCCGGAGTAAATTTTCAATGCTGACGTTTAGACGCAAAGTACGTTTTTGTGGTACGTAAATAGCTCAGTCGAGCGTTACTAAAGTTCTTCATAATAAACAATGTCAGTATCTTGGAAATTACTTTCTTGGCGGTTTGAACCGTATTATAACTCGTAAGTAGTTCGTATGAAACATCGGTGTCTCCCGAAAGCACGTTTCGTTTGGCGAGAATCGGTGAGGGCTCTTTATTAGTCTGGCTCTCAGGTAGAATAAGGGGAACATATTTGAAGAAGCTTCAAAGTCTTTAGCTAAGGCGACTGTATCACTCTGGGGAAGACTCGACCAGTTGCAATCGCCATATTTAGACTCGTGCATGTTACTGTTAAACAGTGAAGTGTTCTCTAACAGGTGAGAGTTATCGATCTCAAAGTGGGAATTACCCTTTCCTAGTTGGACAAACATATTGAAGGTTTCTTTTGATAGTTTTCTACACGTTGGCTTAAATTTAGATCTTACTTTGACATTTTCACGGATAGAAAATTTCGGTAGAGTTCTTAGAGCAAGACAGCCGCGTCTACAGCAGTTAAGTTTTCTACACGCCATTCGTAATGTCAAATGTGTTTTTATCTATCTTGACCTGCTTCAGCATTTTTGCTCGTTGTTTTATAACGGATTCTGCATGTTTGATTACTTCCAGAAGTGTTGTGAATTGACAACTTCGACCTGCCCAGAGTTTGTGGGATTTACACAGGTCGTAGAGCTGCATATTCACGTCACCGCTCTTTTGTACATAGCCTTTTCTGGTGTGTGCATGTGTTCAATGTTTTTATGGATATTGTCGGGAATACCGAGAGATATCCAGTGTTGGTTATTGTGTTCATAATGTTTCGTAGAACATTTTAATGTGCATTGTTGTTACCACTAACCAACTTACGCCGCCTTCATGTAGTTGTTGTTCCCCGCCTTTGGATGTCCCCGTGCACCACGTAGTGAATAGTTGCGCTTTGAATGGCTCTTCGGCACGTCAGGTGTGCCGCTCATCGCGAACCCTCTGCACGATCTGTCAGGCTGTGTGCACCCCAGCGTTCAGCTTTTCTAAGACGGCACGTAAGCCCCGATCAGCGATCGTCCAAACCTTGTGTTGTGACTAATACGCATGGCGAGCCGCCCCCCTGCACTGCCCCGGCGACACGTGCGAATTGACTAGCACCTCTCCGCACGGGAAGCACTCCACCGCACGAACCGAACCAAACCCGCCAGCCGGCCCAGACGCACGGCTCACTCGCCTGCCGCTTGGTGCACTGCCCTGCACGTCTGTGTGCGAAGCGGCGGACCGGGCCGAGAGAAGAAGGCGCGTGCGTGCACGTGAGCGCCGAGCCCTGAGACGCTGGCCTCACCGGATGCACGCGCTCTCTCCGCCGCCCTCCGCCCTCGTCCCGGAGCGCTCGCTGTGACGCCCCCTCCCGCACGCCACCCGCACGTTCCCTCACGCTCCCCGACCGCGGAAGGAAGAAGTGCGGAGTGCGAGCGTGCGTTGTCCGTCCGCAGCAGCGGCGGCGGAGCGGGAGGCGGTGGCGGCGGAGGAGGAGGAGGAGTAGGAGGCGGTGCTGGCACGCGGGCGAACGCCGCCAGCGAAGAGGACGTCCGGCGAGGCAGCGGCGCGGGAGGAGCTCGCGCGGCGGTCGGGAGCCCTCGGGCGCGCGGCGCGCCTGCCCCCCGCCCGCGCACCGCCCCGCCGCCCCCACCGGCCCAGGCGCAGGCCCAGGCCCAACCCGCGGCTCGCTCCGCAGCCCCCCCGGGCCCCGCCCCCGCTGTTGCCGCCATCGCCGCCTCTGCCGTCCCCTCCGTCACCATGACGTCGCTGGACTCGATCGGGAGCTGCTCCCTGGACGCCTACGCGTCCTCCAGCGAAGGCACAGGTGCGAAGGTGGGGCAGAACGGGCACGGGCTCCTGGGGGACACTGCGCGGGTACCGACCACCTTCCCGTTGCTCTCGGAATGTGCCCTTCGCTCAGAGCAGGGCTTTTCTTTTATTGCTGTCAACGCGGGTTGCCTTGCGTGGATGTTGGAGTACTGTGCTGTAGCCAGTTTCTTTCAGAGGAAGTCGGAAAATGATGTTATACAACATTGGAGTTGAAGCTGGCAGAAACGAAAGATCCAGAAAAATGTATATAACTTTGTGGGAGTAGTTCCCTTTACTCTTGAAACTGTCTCAGCTATCATGAACCGACTGGGTCTTGAACAAGTTTAACCAGTGTAAGAGTAAAAATTGGGTCCTCCCCCCCCCCAAAAAAAGGATCCAATTTTATCCAGTTTATTTTACTCATTCATTGGTTTATTTCTGGATGATTTTTACATCCTGTATTGACAAGATGTCCTATTCCATGTTGCTACTATGTTGTAGTAGGCGACAGTACAATGAAATGTCATCTTATCACATTTTTCACTGATAAGTTTGTTCAGTTTGATGGTTCACGGTTCGTAGTAGCTCTTTCCCCATCATTGAGAAAACTTTTCACTTCACACATTGTCCATTGGGCTTTCTGGTCTCTCGCTCTCTAATAATATGCTATATTACAAATGTACCGAGAATTATAGTTAAAATGTAATGTAGAACAAGATGATTAAAGGAATTGATTGAAATGTAAGAAATTAATGCAAAAATCTTGCTGTTAATGTTTTGTGTTGGTATGGTTGGAAGGAAAAATTTAAAAATTAAACAATTGCTTAATTAAGGATTTGATTTAAATAACGTGTGTCAGGGAAGAGTCTCCGCACTATCCCGAATCACGGACTCTTACTTACAATTGCGTTTATCTTTGTATCAACCAGATCACTGGGAAGCAAGTAAAGAGAACACTTCCAGCATCTGTTACGGTCTGATTGTGGAGAGTACCAATTTGTTTTCATTTTTTACCAGCGACAATTCGTGCTACCAACATAATTTCTATACTAGCTCACTCACCAGCTACGGGTTCCACTGCGAAGAGACTTTCCTGGCGCGCATTGTATTTGTTGAAGTAGTGTAAGGTACTGAATAAAATGTAGTACAAACACTAAAGAAAAAGCCTCCGAAAGTATAAACATTATAAATTCAAGCTTGTAGGTAATTCATTGATTAGTAAACTTAAAATTATGTGCAGATTAGGTATGCACTTAGTAAGAGATCTTTTCTGTTGCACTGAATTTATTTATATTGATGTATTTTGATCTTCCTGGATGTAGTCCATTATGCAGTCCATTTCTAGTTTTATTGAACAGTTACAGAATCCACTCAAATAATCAGATTACTGCTGCCTTCAAAAAATGTTTAAGGGTTTATTATAATACTTGGCATTGAATTTATATCGAAATGAAATTCTCTAATGAAAGGACAAGTAACTTGTAGAATAAGTGGTAATTTTTTATATAATGCATTAGCTTTGACTTGAAGCAAAGTAGTAGTTACACATTCTGATTTTTATTATTATTATTATTATTATTATTATTATTATTATTATTATTATTATTATTATTATTATTATTTTGAAAACTTAAAAATTGTATAGATTCTGTTCAGATTTAATTCAAAAAATTAGCAGAAATGATTAAAATGCAATGGAGGTGACATAGCAGCAAAAAATCCTCAAATAGTGTAGATTTACGGTTTTAAATTATTAGGGAATTAAAAAATAGATTAAAATAATTGATCAATCCTTTTAATAAAAATAAAGAGATCTGTTTAATGCCCACCATTATGTTAGAAGTCTATTTGTATGTATTTGTGTTCAAATTGGTGAACATTTCTATAGCTTTATTGAAGATTTAAATTTTATGAACTTAAGTGTTGGATTGATACAGATGAAACTAATGGTCGGATCTTTTCCTTTTATAAGTATACCAGTTCACTCGACGAAAGTTTAACTTCCTTTGACCAAAAAAAAATTCGTTCACCTTAAAGAATCGGTTCTCTACAATATGAACAGATGAACGTTGTGATAAAAGCCAATCAACATTTACGCGGTACATTTAGACATTAGTTTTACACAAAACACGTAGTATAAATACAATTTCATAGTTAATCTATTACTGTATTACTAATTTATTAGTGCTCTATGGACTGCCTTTACGGTCTACGTAAGTATGTATACGAGAAAGTAAAAATGTTTCGTAAAATGTTTCCACGTACAATTATTATTTGATAATACAAAAAACAACTTAGTAACGCATTTCCAAATTCATAATTTGCGGCAGGCCTCGACTCAATTCACGAGCAATAAAGGAACATTAAATCTGGCGGCCACCATAAACTTCCTATCAACCAACTACTTCAATAGTTCGAAGAATTTCTTATAAAAACTCGCCAATTACTGCTTCGATTATAGCGGAGGCCAAAATTCAGCAATATTTAATATTTCATTAACTAAATCCTTTGCTTGGTTTCTCGTCTGCGACAAATGAATTCACTTAAATAAGAATCCAGCATTGTACGATGAGTTCCGCATTGCACCTTGTTCCGGTGTTTTGCTACCCATTTTCGTGTTTTATAATTCAATTTATATCACCACCGTGGCCATATACCCTTCCATGTACTATTATTTTTCTTTTGAAGAAATGAATTACTTCTTCCTTTCGTTTTGTACTTTTCAGCGAATCTGAGGAAATTCATACTGACTATTCTGAAAAACAAATTTTAACTATTCCATTGTTTCATAAACAAATTAAAAAACGAACTAACTCCTGGAAGATATCGACTAGTGAACTGGTAAATTTTTCCCCACCAAAAAAAGAACCATTTCTGATAAGTAAGAGAGCCGTATCTTTCGTATAGCAAACTTGTATAACAGAAAAGATCCTAATGATCTTCTATTGTGATTTCATCCTTGTTGAATGATTATTCAAATTGTTTAAAAAAATATTTTTTTTTAGATCCTTTCAGTGGGACAAACAAACACACGGCTGATAAACCAAAGGGCCACGGCCATGAACAACATAAAATTGGAGAACAAGATGATGAATTAGCATCTGCGTGCACGCTGTGCAGTGTATCTGCATTGTCAACACCATCTTCTCCTACAGCACCACCTATTTCTGGTGGTGGTGGTGGTGCTGGCACTGGTACTGTTGCAGAATCTACTTCCAAAGTGGCAAATGCCCTTTCTCAGTCACCTGAATACGTGCGGAAAACAGCTCGTTTATTTGAAGGCTCTGAAAAACAGCAAGAACTGGTAAGCATTTGAGAGTTCGAAAACTTTCCCATCCTTTCAGACAATTTTGGTATTCTATCATAAGCATTTTTTGTAACAGCATTAACTGAACAGTAGTGATGAAATGAATAAATTATTGTATTTCAGTTGCTTTTGGTATTAAATGAACTGACGATTCAAATCCGAAATTAGAAATACAGGCTGAAGCTGTCACCTCCCCTTATGACATTTTTTCATGGACAGTTCTTCCCATAAGACACGTATAAATCTCTTTTTAAGAGGTCATTTGGCTGTCTGCGACCAGCCTTATTTCATAGAGTAACATGTGATTTGATGGGGACAACTTTTTTTTTAATTTGTTTTAAATTTGTCGTCGCAACACGTCTCGTAGCCCTTTTTGGTCATTGAGCGTATGTGGGAGTAATCCTCCGTTAACCCTTTATAGATCGGGTAACTTTTTCTCCACAATTTAATTTAATTTCTCCTTTCTTTGTTTAATTTTCATCTTAGAAATATGAGAAAATTATTAATTTGTGGTTTGAATAAATAAATAAATAAATAAAAGGTGAGATAAATAAGAAAATGTGGTCGTATTAAGGATTACAATCCATTTAGGACTACTCATCACACTGTAAGAATTGTGGTTGCGTATAGAATCAACTCGTATAATTCCTGAGTAAAAAAAAAAAACTTTCATCCAGTCATAAATAAACCTGTGATATTTCTTTACGAAGTAGAAATAGACATCAAAAACAAATACAAGAAAATTGAAAATAAATACTGTAAATACATAAATAGTGAATATAAATGTTATTCAGTTGTATACAATAAAATAATGCAATCATTTGTTAAGGAAATCAATATTGGTGAAGAGAACGTGGGCTGCTGGATTTCATTAGTTGCGTTATTGGCGTTGCGCCATCTGCATCGGAATCCCCTCTATATCCGGAATCTTGACACCGCATCAACATTCTCGGCAATAGTCCCTAAGAAATTGTTAAATTCGTATTAAGTCATAGGTTCCAAACCGAGGGAACTTCAAATTTTAGCCATTCGATAAGAAAGAAAACCACTAGTAATAAACATGAATGTTAGAATATATTAGGCAAATATTACGTAAACACTGAGAAAATGTAAGATGAATTTTTCAAATATTATGTAAGCCACAAATATTAGGAAAACTAAATCTATTTAGCGATAATCTTACATTATTAGATAACAAATTTAATTGTTTTAAAACTTTTTTAAAATTCTTATCTTCAAAGAACAAAAAAATATTTTCGATTGTGTTCTTATATTCTTATTGTGTTCTTATCCGTGACTACACCCTTGCAAATATAAATTAACTTCATTGGAGTACAAATGGAGAATTTTATGATCTAATATATAGTAATACTAAAAAAACATCACAATAAACAATAATAAATAAGTAACAACCCTCTGTTCTCGAAAGTCTCCGGAAACTTGAAACACGAAAAATCATATCTCGGGCAAATGCTCAAACAAACACTCTGCGACAGTGCCTGTGTGCATTTTGGTTGTGACGACGACCACATTCATGGCCCAGCAGCTAAATTTCAAAGAATTACTCCCATCATACTATCTGCAAGAATCGAATTACATTCAAGCAGACTCAACAATGCGAAATTAGCAATAAGGTTGAAAATTGCTTGACTTGGCTAAGCAAAAAATGACCGTATAGCATGTGGTTTCGGAGAGAACCACAGTCCTATAAAGGGTTAACTTATTTTGCCGTTTTGTCTCACAACGTCGCAGTCACGGTGACGTTTGGCCCGAGGCGCGTGCTGGGCTCGGCACAGGTAGTAACAGGAGTTCCCCGACGGTTCCCCGTCCAGGAATCCGTGGTGTCTAACTGCTTAACTTTCGAGACTTCACAGACCGCAGTTAAGCGATTCGGCTAACGACACCGGCGAAATCTGGCGATATTGATTTTGAACATTAACACTATAAAAACGGAAGATTTATGGTTGTTATAGTGTATTCAGTATCTTCCTGCGTCGGGGAGCAATTAATTAGAACAGTGATAGTTGCTAATTTTGTAAGGGTCATGAATTTGTTTTCCAAGATATCAATAAAAGATTTTCAATCATGCTCTGAAACATTTTTACGGTGAGAATTGCAACCAGTCTAGTTGGGAATGAAGTTCATGAATGGGAAGAAACTACCAGAAGCGTGAAAAAGAAAAATTCAAATACCAGAAATTGTGATTTTTGTTTAAGAGTTTAAGTGCACACATGCAAAAAATCTGAAGTTAAAAAAATTAAGCTAGTTTATAATTGTTGTTGTTATAACATATTTAATTATATATCGAGTAGTACATACTTTTAAATTGTCAAGTACAAAATTAGTCTAATATGCACTATCCATATTATGATAACCGCCATGAAGCAGCCACTTGTACTAACTGCTGTTTTTCTCTGGCACCATGAGTTTCATTGAAAACAGTGTATTAAATTGCATAAGCCTAAATTATTAACATATTGTTTTCAATTTATAAATGAAAGTTGCAACTAATTTGCAAGGACCAGGCCTTACATTTCAAGTAAACTTAGTTTTAATCATCTTAATTAATTTTCAAATCTAACTTATAATCTAAAGAATTTTTTTTTAATTTTCTGTCTAGATTAAAGTGTGTTAATATTTTCTCTTCTAGGAAGAATCTGACTTCTTAAACATTCCAGCTGCGAAAAAGCCATCATACCTTGGCCTAGCTTGTTCTTTAAGTGGATACAGTGGACTAACATCGTACGACAGTAAACTACGGGAAGGATTTCGTACTCGTGATAAAAGTCCTGCTCCTCCTCCTCCTAGACCTCTTACTACCAGCAGTATGTCTAAAACCTCTCCACCGACTGTGAATGGAATTGGGTAAGTTAATAAAAAGATGTTCTGTCATAGTAATAGTTATTTTTTGTTTCTAATGATTTTAAATGAATAATCCCTAAGATGTACTGATAATTGCATTACATACTACTATGGATTAAAACCATACTCATTCTGGAACATGAGAGGGAGGAGGTGTATAGCTCTAACCTCCCATTTCCTGGTAGGTGACTAAAGGTGGTTTTCTCTTAACTTCCATTGAAAAATGGATTAATGTGTTTGTGTAGTTAGTGGTGAAGTTAATGTTGATCATTAAAAGTAATTAATATTATTATTAGTAGTAGTATTAGTATTACTATAATTACAATTACAAGTGATCATACAGAAAGTAAGCTGGTGTAAGAAGTAGACTACACTGAAACCACTAAAAAATTCCTTGCACAATTCCTTGCACCTTTTGCTTCACATTCTTCATATAAGTATTCTTGATTAGACTCTGGTCAGTAAATGTAGTTACTTTATTTGAAGTGAGAGTGTATGTAAAATGAGGTATGAATTCTGATTCCACAAACACTTTTGCTTAAATATTATTTGTATGTCTAATTAGGCAAATCAAGATAGAAATGAACCATGGAGTTATGATGCGTGTGTGGAAGACTCGATTTCTAAATATATTTTGAAGTGTTTCATCTGGCCATTAGTATAATGGCCTTAATTTAGTTTGATAGACTTTGAATCTATGCGGTTAGTTAAATGTGGAGGAAAATTATATTTTTGAATACAGATTCTTTCCTATACAATCCTGCTCGTTACATCTCACTGGCTTAGGTGGTTCAGGGCATCAACTGATGTCAACCACAGTGCCTCTGGCCAGGAGGTCGGTCCTAGGGTTAGAATTCCAACAGAAGCATGATTTTCGATACTAGTTAGGTAGGTAGGTAGGTAGGTCAAATTCTGCTGCTGTGTGGAGAAGAATTATAGTGGTGAATACCAGAGTAGTACCTTAACAAATGGGCCTTGGACTGTGTTAAATCTTCCCTTTTTTCCTTTACCTATCTTCACCTCTTACTTGCACACACTACATACTACCACACATATTGGGAGACAAGACAGGAGTTTCAAGCTTGCCCTGACTGGGGCGATGCCTCGCTGCTGGGAAGTACCTGGTTGGGGAAAACCCCACAAGCCGCTGTGTGGGTCGGTGCTGAATCTCACTATCACCTCTCATAATTAAAAAAATTGCATTATGTGCTGTTCTTATGGAACTCATGTCCATAGCAGTTAGCATGTACTGAAAAGCACATCCGTCAATCAATCTTATTAAATCTATTTCACTTTATCCTGTATTTTAATAATGGTTTTAAATTTCTTTTGAAATCCAAGTACTTTAACTGAAGGAGGGGAGTTGCTTTTCTGTTCTTATTAGGCTTCTCAAGTATTTTAGTATCGCTTTCCTAATGGTAGCATATACTCATTTTGTTAATGAGATAGCAGTAAGAAAAATTGTTTTCGCTTTCATTGTACAGGAGTGGATCAACAACAAATGGCATGCCATCAGTAAGCCCACGATCGACTCGTGGAACAATGGACTTGCTCAATGGGAGAATATTAGAGGATAGGAATCAACAACCTTCAAGTTCCAAAGAATTGGGAGCTTCTACCCTAAGGGAATCATCTCGACAGTTCATGTCAACCATGTTGTCTGATGAAGTGGATTATGCTCATGTAAGTTTTTCAGTTGTATTTAAATTATGAAATCATATTGATTTTTATAGCAAAAGTAATTGCTTTCTCTTCAAAACAGATGATAAAGGACATTGCCATCTGTTTAACAAAGAGATCATTTTCTTACTGGTTTAATTTTTTGTGACTATCCTGGTTATAAATTCAATGTGAATAATGGAAAAGAATTAGCATTGCTAAATTTGAGTTGTTATAATGGATAATGGCATATTTAAGTGGTGGAATGGCATGCCTCGCTTACTGTTTTTTGTGAATGTTTCTACAGCAGACGAGAATGCGTGTACATGAATATAAATCTGGATTTCATATTTGATTCTAATTTAATAGTGAAATTAAAATGTAAATGAATGAACCAATGTTTATTGCCGACACCCACGGCCAGCTTCCTGGAACTTTTAAAAAAGTACTATTTCTGAAAGTTATCCACAAATTATATTGTATTGTTCAGAGCCAGTGAATGGCTGTTTGCAGTTTGAAGATCTGATGCTCTCTGTTCCTAGTTACGTATAATCATTGTGTTGAATTTAGTCAAAATGTAATATAGTCATTTTAATCCTGTCTGCCAGTGCAAAACCTTCATCTTCATGTTGGGCCCAGTGCATCTGAGGAATTAGACGCTCAGCAAGTTCAAATTTTATAAAAATAAGTTGTGTAGATTTTAATGAATTTCTTTGAATTTCTAATTAATGTAATACAAAAGGGCTTAAATTTATATTAATGTTAAGTCTGAAACTCGATAACTCATTCATTGACAAAATAAGAAAAATATTAACAATTTCTCCTCGTTATCAGTGATATATTCAAATTATAAATAACATACTATTTACTTTCCATTGTGAAAGTTAATGCATTTAATTTTAAAATGTATTTATTTTCTTCATTATTAATAGGAAATTCAAAGATGAAACGATCAGAAATGCTAGCATGAGGTAACAGCATCTAGTCTACTAGATTAACCAAAAACAGCTTGGTTAACCTGGTCACAAATTTTGTTGTAATGTGTTGTGAATGAGGAAACTACTGAAGAAAACACACTTTGAAGAAATAAACTAGCAAAAAGTATATTCTTTTATCTGAGAGATGGCATTGTGTGTGACAGAGGATTAATGTTATTAATGTCATAAATGTCATAAAATGGTAATTGTAACAACATTCCAAGTTACTTGGAAACTGAGAACTCTTGCTTCAAAATTGATATTCTATTTTAAATAGGAATTCCAGATTGCAATCAAAAATAACTAAAGTGGAGTTCTTAATATTTTTCTTTAAATATTTTCAAAAATATTATATTTATTATAACAATATCAATTTTTCAAAAATGGTAATGTTGGAATCTGCCGATAGTAGTTCAATGCATTTCATCGAGAGAAGTACAGATGTTTCAATAATTAAAGAGAAATGAAGTTGCTATGAAGTGCCAACAGGTTTCATAGTTTTATTTTTATTAATTTCATTTATCAATTACTGTCAAATTTTGCCAAAACTTACAGCAAATCATAAAATTGTCAATTAGGTTAAAATATATTATACCAAGATGAATTTACATTCCACAATGATGGAAACAGTGGTTAAATACTTGAAAGAGTTTGGATGATGCAGACAGTATTGAATAAATCTGCTGGTTACTTGAACCACAGTGAAATGTTACTTCTAGATATTCCTCATTATGAAATTGTTAATCCTTGTGAATTTTTGTATTCTAGTTACTAAGACATCACCTCCTCTTAAATACATTTAGTGTCCACAGCATGCTCGTAATTGGAAGTTGTAATGTCTTTAGAATGGTTATGGTAAAGAATTAATTAAAATACTTTTACAACTTCAAGTTTTCTAAAATAAATAAATAAACAAATAAATAAATAAATAAATAAATTTGTCATCACTGCTATTAAGAATTTACATACCCTTTTACCTGTTTATTTGGCAAAAGAGTTACTCCCTCCACTCTAAGATAATTCTAGACTTTCCTCCTTAGTGATAGGTTTGGTCTGAAAAATTTATATTTCCAAGTTGCAGGAAAACTTCAGTATTTTAGTTCTTTTTATTTTCTGACTGTCGTTACAGCTACTGCCAGGCAGTTTCTGCTGTATTTAACCTCCTTGTATTGCATGAAGAAAAAGGTTTAGAAACCTTTGTTTGTGTTTGCCAACAGTGCACACGGATGTTAAACGTTACGCATTCTCTTGGACCCTCTCCTACCACACCAAAAGATACTTTAAATTCAAGCAACAGTTCACATTATGCTCTGAAAAGATCCCCAGGAACTGTTAGAGTTGTTGAGTTTACTTCACAAAGCAAGAGTTATGTTAGTGCCATTGTGTCATCAACTTCTTCGAGAACATCAATTCAGGTAATGATCGAAGGACAAGATTATCCACTGGCATCTTTCAGAGCATGAAAATGAAAGATTCAGGATTCTGACTATGCTTCTTGCAGGAGAAATCAATTCTTTCTTTCTTTTTTTAACTTCAGTGTAGACATCTTGGTGATGGCATGTGGTGGTCTTGTGGTCATCTTTTATGGTCTTGGAAATTCCTGGATATCAGCTTTTCTAGGAAATGATTCTTATATTTTGTATCTGCCTGCTGTATTCTTGAACTTTTAATGAAGTAGATTATTCTCATTTATCAATTTCATCCTTGTAACTTTCTTTTGCTTTAAGCTAACTTTTCCAAGAAAGAGAACGTTAAAAAGCAACTGCATGTTCTAGAGTAGTATATACATTTTAAAAAATGATTGTGCATTTTTAAAATTTCCCTAACACAGTATTGAAACTTCAAGAAATATTTTTTGCAAAAAGTTTAGACATTTCAAAAACTAGTGCATTAGAATTTTCTGCAAAAAATAAGGGAAGTACTGTAGGAAGTGGAGTGCTGGTTAATGTCCCATGTTGTCACTCTCGATGTCCTTCATTTGTTCGTGCACATTACTAAAACATTGCAACTATAATGATGCATGCACAAATGAATTTGAAAGCTTTAAGCAAGAATTTGAAAGGTTTAAGTTTTCATGTAAAATTAAATGTACAAAATACTGTCATAAGAGGAGTTTCCATTCATGCAGTTTGGAGTGGTTGACACTTCACATTACACAGTGATTTATCTTTACTGCAAAGGAGTTGTTTGGCAAGGATGCATGTGAAAATGTATAAGGGAGGATTGGTGTGGGAAAATTGATTTTCTTTTTTGACTTATTTCTGGAATGTTTTAGCACTGAAGTTACCATCCATTATTCTAGTACTCCATAGTAAAGTTTTCATGTTCCTCTTAGCTGTGGTCAGCTTGTGAACTCCACACAGCCCTTATAAAATGTAAAGATCCCTGAAAATGCAATGGCCATCAATTTTGAAATCTTATCTTTGTATTTTGTAAAATTATGCAAATGTTTGAAGCTGCCCCACAATAATTGAAGGACTTACGTCAATTAAAGGACCATATCAATAAAAATTATCCCTTGGGAATAATTAATATATGCAGCTTGGTTCTTCCATGAGATTTGAAACTTGTAACTCGAAATTTGTAATAAAAGAAATGTGTGTTGGGTATTAAATCTTAACATTGTATAGTATCTTCATAAATCGAAAATACTTTATTGTAAGTATGTTTGATGTTACGATTTGAGAGCAAGTTCTAAATGGGTTAGTAGCATTCTTAGTCATTGTAAAAGTTCAATAATTGTCCTTAATGTGTTCAGGAGAGGTTGAGGGATAAGGAGGGTCATGTCTGTGTATGATATTCATGCAATTGTGTATATCTTTTTTGCCAGACCGAATCTACAGAATTTCATCAGTATTCATCTGAAATTGTTGGTGTAAATGGTGCTGATGCTCAGCAGGACACTCCAAAACCATCACGTTCTCCTCATACTTCACGTTTAGATACAGAATCTACTGTTCCGTCAGGATACTGTACCCCAAAGTCATTTGTACAGCAACGAATAGAAAGACTTTATGGCCCTGGTGCACTTGCACAAGGATTCTTTTCTCGCACAAGACAACAGTCGTTAACTGAAGAAGAGTCATCACCTCAGGTAACTTGAACATTGGAATTTGGTCTTTGCTAAACTTAAATAATACTGATGTAGCAAAGATTATAAAAATGATTTGTTTAAAATGTATCAATGTAGACTATACTATGCCCCATTATTTTTTTAAACATTTGTATGATTTTTAATCTTTACATCATCCGTAGGATGCCCCTAAAAGATTAAAAAAAGATAATCTTCCTAGAAGGTGCAGATTGAGCCTGCTTGACTCGTTGGGCAGCATTGCGGTGCCACCCTCCATAGCGTTTAATTTTGATAAAGTGGAATTGTATTAATTACTGTATTTGTATAGTAGATACATGTTGATGCTTTCTAAAAATGTAAACGAAATGTATGTATCAGTGGATTTACTTAAAATAAGGGTAGCAATACATAAAAATATAATTTTGAGTTTAAACTTTTTTATTTAAATAACTTATAATAAGATTCTTTCTATATTTACAATTTATTCAATGGATCAATACAGTTGTCAACAAATGTTCCTAATAAAAAGATTTTTCTAGTATAAAAACATCATTTAAACATTTCTTGTTTTAATTTTAATTCTCGCTAAATAACACAGGATTCATGAAAATATTCAACAATTATATGGGAGTTAAAAAATCAAGAAAAATTAAGTAAAATGTTTATTTAATTAATATTGTTGGAATTTCAATAAACAATATAACAAGGAAATAGTAAAACATTTAAATTTTAACAAATAGTTACAGTAAACTCAAATTAAAATTTATATAAATATCCGAAAACCTTATATTTTTATATTACACATTTTTGTATGTACAGTAAAAAAGATAATCTAAGTTACTACAATCTAGTATCTTGTTTTCACTAGTTACTAGCTGTACTCATTTGAAGTTATATTGGTTATAAAATTTTCAATTACTTAAAAAAAAATTAGTCTGCTTCTGTAATTAATTCAATCCTTTTATGCATTAATAAAAGGGCACAGTTTGGGAAATATTCATGAGAAGTAGACTAGTTTTGTTGTTTTAAATCCATGAATAAGGATTCAGGAACTGCAAATACAATTTTTTTTTTTTGCTGCTTTGTTCTATACAACGGTAAATATTTCATTATTGAATAATTTGTTATTAGGGTCCTGATACAAGTGGAACTAGCTCTGCAGGAAGTCCAGCACTACCAGTTTTAAGACATTTGAGACCAGAATTTCGTGCACAACTACCTCTCACGCCAGCTAGCACGATCAGAAGTCCTCGTCGCATTCAGAGAGAGTTACCTAGGTGAGGAGAGAATTTAATGAAAGGGCAAGAAAAAATGATTGAAGAAAGTCTTTGAGACATAGTATCTATTTGTTCTTTGTACCATAAAGCGAATTAAGAAATTCAAATATCAAAGATTTTCAGTTGTGTACAAAATGGATTATTTTCAAAATGAAGTTCAGTGTAGCGATTCATATTTGACTCTTTATTAATTGATGGAAACTGATGAAAATTATTAAATATTTTTGACATATGTGTAGAAGTGCATTGGAAATTCATTATTATATTTATTTTATTAGTATATTTACAATTTTCTGGCAATTAGAATTTCACAGGTCTCTCATTTACAAATGAAACTAAAATTAAAATCTTTGTTCCAACTTCCAAAAAGTTCAGAACAGCAATTGCCGGTAACATCATCTTCAGTCCGATAGGAATCCTTTCAATGGCATGGTCAAATATTGTTTATGTTCATGTAACTAACAATTGAACTTCCTTCCTTCTTCCTTTTCCTTATGTGTATTTTTTTCTTTCTGTTATTTTTTCTTTTTTCTTTCTCTCTTAGTCTTTCTTTTACTTTCTCTTTTTTTCTTTACCTCCAAAAATGCTTCTTCCCCCCATTCCAAACAGGATTGTGTAATGTACAATTTCATGATTTTTCTTTTATTAACCCTTGACAAGAGTAATGTGGTCACTGTCACTAGTAAATTTTTAAATCTTTCTTTGCCATTTGAAATGTAAAGGAATTTTTTTTTCTCCTGAAAAATGTAATTATTATTTTTATTATTTATTATTATTTTATTATTTATTTATTTATTCAGGTGAATGAATATTCATCATCACAATAACCAATATATTGTTTGGTGTGACTTTTGACACTGCGTCTAAGTGTTTATCAGATCTGACTTCGGGAAAATTGTTCTAAAATGACCTGAAGAAATTGAAAGAAGCATAACAGCATCTCTGATTAGTACAGTGATGTCACCATGACAGTAGTGCCAAAATATGTTCTGCAAATTTAGGATATTAAAGTTATGGTACTTAATGCCGTTCTTATATTTTTTCATTTTATTACAGGTTGTATTTAAACCTCTCTCTGTTTACATTTTGGTCTTAAAATTACAGGCTCTCTCTTTTTCTCTCTTCTCTTTTTCTCTCTTCTCTTTTTCTCTCTTCTCTTTTTCTCTCTTCTCTTTTTCTCTCTTCTCTTTTTCTCTCTTCTCTTTTTCTCTCTTCTCTTTTTCTCTCTTCTCTTTTTCTCTCTTCTCTTTTTCTCTCTTCTCTTTTTCTCTCTTCTCTTTTTCTCTCTTCTCTCTTCTCTTTTTCTCTCTTCTCTTTTTCTCTCTTCTCTCTTCTCTTTTTCTCTCTTCTCTCTTCTCTTTTTCTCTCTTCTCTCTTCTCTTTTTCTCTCTTCTCTCTCTCTTTTTCTCTCTTCTCTCTCTCTTTTTCTCTCTTCTCTCTCTCTTTTTCTCTCTTCTCTCTCTCTTTTTCTCTCTTCTCTCTCTCTTTTTCTCTCTTCTCTCTCTCTTTTTCTCTCTTCTCTCTCTCTTTTTCTCTCTTCTCTCTCTCTTTTTCTCTCTTCTCTCTCTCTTTTTCTCTTTCTCTCTCTCTTTTTCTCTTTCTCTCTCTCTTTTTCTCTTTTCTCTCTCTCTTTTTCTCTTTCTCTCTCTCTTTTTCTCTTTCTCTCTCTCTTTTTCTCTTTCTCTCTCTCTTTTTCTCTTTCTCTCTCTCTTTTTCTCTTTCTCTCTCTCTTT